>JASVEL010005139.1:0-148488 GCA_032618575.1 Nicotiana noctiflora | reverse complement strand
TATTTTATCCTAAAATTTTAAACTAAATTTTTTAACTTCAGGATATCTTTGTCCCAAAAAATTATATTAGAAAACTGAAATTCAGGATGTATTGGTGAATTCCTAAATAGCAGCTCCTTAAAGTGGCTACCTGATGTCATTTCTACGAATTATTAGGAGCATAACTTTTAGGTCAGAAAGCTCAAAGTCCAGGCCCATCATCCATTTCCGGCCCAACCTCAAATCATCATACATCGAATCCATGTTCAAGAAATGAGCAACAGCTGAAAAGCTTCTGAGTGGAATATGGGAACACGAGAGGTATACGAAGAAAAGCTGAAGAGAGGAAATCTCGAGTATGATCCTACAATCAAACCTGGCCTCGGCTCTGCTCGATGCCCTCGATGTCTTTCTCTATTGAACCCCACTTCGGTACGTAACATGTTCTACTCATTATTGTGTATCTGTAATTGTTTGTTACATCTTACCTATTACATGTTTGATGAAATGCCTAGCTAGTAATTCGAGCTGTTTCTGTTTGATTTGGGTTTAGAAAAGTGGAGAATGGGCGATTACTCCTGTACTGCACGATGTCACGGCTGTGGTAAGTATCCGCTATATCTATTATATTTTCTCTGTTTCGACAACGAATGATGGTGTTTGAACTACTAGATCAAATATCTAAGATTTTGTTATAATAAAATTTACAGTAGTAGAAGTCACAAATTTTAAAATTAGACATATTTAAAAATGTATGAAACAAATTGTAGTCAATGGAAGAATGTTTGACTCTGTAAATAGTAATCCGTGTCCTATAAAATAAAATAGAGGAGAATGAAAGAATGTTTGACCCTGTAAATAGTAATCTGTGTCCTATAAAATAAAATAGAGGAGAGTGAAAGAATGTTTGACCCTCGAAAAACTTTTGTGCCAACACCTTTTTCACGTTTTGATCAGTGGTGTTCGTTTGATAGTGCTTGCAAAGAAAAAAGTTACCTTTTCAAAATTAAAAAAGAGCTTTGAATTTTGTTTTTCATTTTTCTTTTTTTGGAAAACTTGCAAATCACCTTTTAGGAGTCCATCAAGTTTTCCAAAAACTCTGAGAAAGTCCTCCCAATTGGGCTAATTCACATAACCTTTTAGGAATGTTTTGTATATTTAAAGATCTTTTTCATAGTAACTTGGAATTCAGTTGAGTTCAATGCAGCAGAAAGTTGCTATTGTAACCCATGGGATGCGTTTCTTTTTGGAACGTTTTCCACCCAACATCTGAAAGAAGTCACGAATTACTTTGTTAACAGTGACACTCTATATGGGATTTTGTCACGAAGTGTAAACTTATACCTAATCTGGAATAATAGCCCACGTTTTACTAATCAAAAGTTTTATAACCAGTTGACAAGGCTACTAAACCCCAGAGCGAATAGAGTTATAGAGCAATCATAATATATGAAGAGCTTTTAGCTGTTAATTAAAGTAATATTCTTGACCTTTGAATAGGCTGGCTCTGGAATTGGTGGACTGCTCAGTGCAATTCATGGTTTCAATACAGGCATGATTGATTTGTTATGTCTTCTGTGCTTACCTTTCTTATCTTTATTTTCTCTCTCTCTTTTTGTTAAATCAAGGTTTAAATCTTAAACTAATTCTCTTCTAAGTTTTATCTTAAGAATTCATGGCTGAAGTCTTTAATGTAAGTATATTTTCAGGTATCCCTTTCGTCCAGAGACATGTGAAGGGACCAAAGTGGCTTCCATTTGTCATAGGGGTAGGCATTTACAACGCTTTTCTGTTCCTAAATACTTCTCTTGCACTCTCCCTGATTTTCATTGTATTCTTGATTTGTCTTTTCTCTGTCTATCTGTAGCTGACTACAATTGGCATGTTATCTACTGCTCCCTACCTCTCACATTGTCTGTTTACTCTTTCCTTTCGGTGGTTTTGTTTGCAGCTTCCTCCACTTCTCGTGTTCTCTTCAGCTAGTGCGGCATTTGGAGGTGATTCTCTGAAGTTAAAGTACTATTTTTGTATTTTTTTCTTATTCCTGTTTCTTTATATTGCATGTTGTGCCATTTGTTCCTATTATATTGTTGTTGCTGCTTTTTGTTACTTTATTTTCATGTTCCTTGAGCCGATGGTCTATCGGAAGCAGCCTCTCTACCTCACGAGGTAGGGGTAAGGTCTACTTACACACTACCCTCCCAGACCTCACATGTGGGATTATACTGGGTTTTTGTTGTTGTTGTTGTTGTTGTATTTAGCATATGCTATTCTATAGTGACAAAGATGCTATGACACTCGGCAGCTTTACATTTTATTTATTCTTTTTCTTTAATAAGTAACACTCATCAACTAAACATCCTTATGCAATGTTGCTTAAAAGTTGGTAATTTGAAGGTTGATGTCAATCATGGAGTTGCTAGGAATGTATATTTGTCTCTGCTGAAGTTTTCTTTTCTCTATCTTAATATAATCGGATTATATTTGTCTCTGCTGAAGTTTTGTTGTTGGTAATATTTTTTTATCCCTGCTATAGTTACTTTACTTTGTAATAAACTGTATGAATATTTAGCATGAACATTGCTCTATGTCCCCAGTAAGGAATTGAAATTTCATGTAAAGCTTGGTTCTTTCTATTCGGAATGATGTATGACATGTTTGTTTCCGTTACTCCACTAGCACTTTTGCCTAATTTTCTGAATCTTGACCCTTCTCAATAACTCACAAGCTACCACCAGTAGAGTTTTACTGGCTTTATGAAAAAGGAGATGCAAGAAAACAAACTAACTTGCTTTTAGAGCATATAGCTTGTGCTGCTAATGTTGAGGATTATCGAGCATTTGACAAACTCACAGCACTCATTTCTAATAGAATTTGTTGCTACGAGACACAAACAATATTATAGTTTGGGTTTTAGGAGATTGAAGGGAGATACTTAAGATGGACGCGAGAAGTAAGCTAAGTTGCACGGAGTCTCTAAATTGTTATACACTACAGTTGAAGGATCCGACACGCACCCAACGACATTTTCGGAGTGTCCGAGCAACATAGGAAGTAAGAAGAATAAAGAACAATCTTAGATTCACATTTAGATATGATAAATCTCAGCAGTCATAGCATAAGTTATGCTGAATCTGTTGATGAAATATAAAATGTTCCCATTACTAGATCTGATTCATAAGCCTTGGTGGGCAAAGTCACCTAGTACATGTACTGATAGGAGGTAGTAGGTACCCGTTGAAATAGTCGAGGTGCGTGCAAGCTGACCCGTACGCCACCATCATAAGAAAAAGAATTGATTCATAAGGCAAAAACACATACCAACTCTATTAAGGGGGTTTTATCTAAAAATAAGGCAAATGGAATATTTTGAGAGATGTCTCAGTTTGATAAGAAAGAAAAGTCCCATTATTGATAAAAATAAACAAAAACTCTTATTACGATTAATGAAGTCTTAAGTGCAGCTCTTTTTCCAAGTTAATTAACTTACTTCCATCATGGTTTGTCCCCTGTTTGCTTTTGTGAAGGGCAAGCCTTTCCTATGTATTAGTATTCTTCTTTATGTTATATGATAAAAAGGTGACATACAATTGCTTTTACATGAAACATGTTCAAATTGACTTCATCTTTACTTTTTGACCATTTCTATTTAAATATAATGCTCATACCTCCCATTTGATGTAAAATAGTTTTGCTGCTCAAGGCTGGAATTATCAACTCTTAAATGAAGTTAGTTCCAATTATTTATTTAAACAATTGAAAACTACATTAAGGTTTTCAGCTAAAATAATGGCTGGTAAGTGATATACTAAAAATCATGTATTAAAATTATTGGCAGCCGGAGTTAAAGTTGTGAATTGATTGTGGGAGTAACAGATACTATTTGGTTACTTGTAGCTACAAACTTGTTCAATGTTATTTTTATGGCTTTTTCAACACATCCTACACTGTATCAGAACTTCCTGGTATTACATTAATCTTTATGGCTTTTTCAATACGGTTAAATTAGCACCCATGTCAAGTAAAAGTAGGATGTGTAGAAGAAATGGTAAAGTGTACAAACCTCAACTGATAATTCTTTGAGATGAGAAAAGGCTACATCGCTACTGTAAGTTCTTCGACTAAGTGGTTGAGAAGTACATTCCCGGATGGCGGGACCATGTAAACTAGGTGACAAGCTGACAACAAATAGTAAAATTACAAACAATAAACTAAAGCACCATTTCTTTGCTCTAGAGCTCAATGTCAAAGTGAACTGTTATACTATATCATGCCTTGTACAGTGTAGGTATTCATACCTTGTTGAATCTATTCCGCAGATTCAAACTTGTTAGTTTAAGATCAAATGATCATAGTTGAGCAACCTCTCTATTATGGTAATTGGTAAGTTGTCTGTCTTCAAATTTCACACTATTTGAATCAGCAATGCTTGATCTGAAACATTTCCAGCCATATATGCCTTTTTGGCACAATAAGAAAAGTTGAGCACTTGAGCAAAAAGGGCGTGATTAGCATAAATTAGTAGTATCATGGCAGAGGGGGGCAAGGAACCGAAGATCCAAAAACATCATTCGAGTTGGGGAAATTTTATGAATATCTGATTCCTGAAGTCTACTAGACTCAGTTTTTTAGTTATCTATTTATTTGCCCTATTTTTATTTTCTTAATTTTTCTTGGCACCAAGTTTAAACTATATATTCTATTCAAGGGAACTTGGCTCAACAAAGGTGTAAGTTAACTTTTGCAAGCCCAAATTTTATATTTGATCTTTTATTGATGCTCTGTATATATATATATATATGGTATTTGTATAATAATTGTAGGAACGTGTAATTGACCAAATTAATGGGAAATTCTGCATTACAGGATATGCACTTCCGAAGTTTACTCAACTTACAGTGACTTCATATTACGCTTCTTCAAGTGCATCACATTATGGAATATCGTTGCTCACCAGACGTATTGAAGAGGCCCATACTTCTGGTGCTCAACGTGAAAGACTCAGCTGATTGGCTCGAGGTGCACAGAATCAGAGCTTTACTTCATATTTTGCAATGAATTTATATATATCTGGAGCAATTGTTAATTCACAAGATGGTTCCCTCTAGGGTAATTTCTTTGTACATTTTTTTAATCAAATATATTTTTTTTACTTTGTAATAATAGCAGAGTTTGTGCTTAGGAATGTTTGAAGAAAGCACACGTGCTTCAGTTGTTAATGCTAAAGGAATATTTGGTAAATAGCCTAAATGGCATAGTTATTGGATCTTGCATCTCAATGCTTGGTATTGGAAAAAAATGGCTCATTACTGGTTATAAATTGTTTCATCCTCATTGGTGTTTAATTGAGTTGGCAGTGACAAAATAGCCCTTTCTTCTAGTTATATAACTTTTTGCTAGGGGTGTTCGTGGTTTAGTTTGGATTGGTTTTTCCCTAAAAAGAAACCAAACCAAGTAAGTGGGTTTTTCAAATATTAGAACTCCAATAAAGTCGGTTCGATTGGTTTATGTTGGTTTTTTGGTTTTTTTGGTTATTTGTCGTTTTTTTTAAATGTAAGACATATACTATCAAACACATATTTTGACGATCGCATTGCTTAACACTATCAAATTAATTGCCATTTTAAAAATTTATTATATTTATCAAGATATAATGATGATAATTTAATCAAATAGTAATGAATAATATAAGGACTCAACTAAAAATATATTATTTTAACATGATATAGATTGTTACACTTGACAAAAGAAAACTACCAATCAAACTAGAATGTAAAGGTAAAGAACTGTACTAAAAGTGCAAATGATTAACATTTACTATAAAAATTTTGATACTTTGTATATATATATATATATATATATATATATATATATGTGTGTGTGTGTGTGTTAATTCTAAATTTAAAATAGCTACTCCTAAATTTAAGATTATATAATTTTTATGTGCTGAATTCATTTATGTTCATTATCTTGTTGCATAAGGTTGCAGTCCTTTGACTTTATGTGGCAGGGCCAGGGGCTTAGTCTTTAGTCAGTTTCGTCTGTCGCCACAAAGTGGTGTGGTGGGTTAAATGAGTCGGGACAGGACGGGACGTGCAAGAATTTGGTAGGGAAGGCCCCTCTCTCAGGGCAATGCATACATAGTGTGGTTTAGACTGAAACCTTGAATTTCTTGATTTAAAGATGTTAGCTGAGATGGCGTTGATTTTCTGACAATCGTTATAGATGGAAATTTTAGCTCATTCATATCTTATTTATTATAAATAAATATTCTTTTAAAAATATTATATTTTATAGCTACCTTTTAATTTTTATCGCAAAATATTTAATTGTGGCTACTAAGTTTCTACCTTTAAGCCATTAAATAAGCTGTGTATTATTTTTCTATCTCCCCTCTCTCCTCCTTTCTCTTTCCTCTTTATTCTCTTTTCTCCTCGGTTTTTTCCTCCACTGCATTAAGAAACCCTAGCAGAGGCTGTGTTTCGCAACGACAGATCTGGCCGGTGATTCGCAGAAGTTCTGTCTCTAGTTTCTGTTTGATCCATTAAATTGGTGCTTCTTCAACAACTGTCTTCGTTTAACCGGCGACGACGCCCAACATGGCGGCAGCCTGGATATCGGTGGATCGGGGACGGAGTTTGAGCTGAGGAACTTGAAGAGTCTGTTACCTTTTCCCCCCAATATATGTTAATGTATCTCGCTATATTTCATGTATTTCATTATATTCACTCTCTCGTTGTATTCCATCAATGTATTCATATGTTTTTTTAACTAATAAAATTTGTGTATTAAGATGTATATATGTATTCAAATGTATCTGCAGTATATATTTATATATTTTTGCTCTATAGATGACCTGCTATACTTCATGTATTCAATGTATTTTTATGTATTTAACTGTATTCAATGTAATTATATAATTCAATATATAAATCTATTTTTAAAGATACCACTAAAAAATATTTTAGTAAAGATACCACTAAAACAAAGAATGGATTGAATCTTTGAAGATTGCTTTATTTTGGGGTGTTTTTCGGTTGAGAATTTTTTCTATCACTGGCAATACATATTTTGTGTGTTATAATTGAGTTTGTTGAGTTATATTAGGAGTCTATCGCGTTAATTGATTCACTTGTTGTTTTTAAACAACTGAAGACCTTTTTTCTGCAAATTTTGTTACTGTATTCCCGAATACAGCTCGCGAATACAGTCGAATACATTCTTTGCTTAGCTGGACTCCTCTATTTTTCATCGAGTTTTGCTATTGTCGAATACAATCTATAACAACTAAAAATACAATTATAAGAAACAATTTAATAAATAGTAGCTATAGCAAGCTAAATCACTAAAACATATAGTAGTAATTTCTGAAAAGATTGAAAACATTTTTCAGTCATCCCTTAATGAAATAATCAAACTTATGGTTGGGGGTTAATAACTACTAATACTGAAATTGGTGTCTCTTTCATAAGCCACTCATATGCCTGACAATATTACCTGTTATACTTGGTGAGGGATTTATAAAGGCAGCCCAGACAAATATCGTTAGAAACGCAATTAATATTATACAAAGCCTATATATCAATTATCAGGTACTGAAAAACAATAAATTGAACATCTGTAGAGGCACAAATAAGCAATAGGTGTACCACTATATATGCATATAAGATCATCTCCGACCCTAACATCAAATTTAATATTAAATTCATTTTTTACACTAAAAAAAATATTTTTTATATTCTTTTTTCTCTTCTATAATATATTATTATCTTCTATTTAAAAATTTTTATTTCCTTCAAACAAATTCTATCTTTTTTTCTTTTTCCATATTCATCACATATAATTCACATTCACCACATATATAATTATTTATTATAAAATTACTTTAAAGGACAAATCAACTAAAAGTGAAATCATTGATAAAAGATAATTAAACAAATATTACGTGATAGTCAAATTTAATTTAAGTACCACATAAATATTAACTTTCGCTTCTATTCTCCCATAAATGCTCGATTAATGCACTACGAAGTGCAAAATGCGCATCTTTGTCCTTAATTTTTTTGTATCAAGCCAAAAATTGTTCAAATCAGTAACCTTCCTTTGATGTAATGTATTTTTATTTTATGTATTGTTAATTTTATTTTTTAAATTTAGTTTTCACTTTTCAATTTTAGCAACATTGGATATCTTATATTTGTATTTTTATTTTTAAATAATGGTTATATTTCTTCTTATACAATTATAATAATAATAAAATTAACTTATAATTTTATATAACTATAATATATACAAAAATTAATATATCAAAAAATAGGATATAAAATTAAAATTATAAAGATCTTAACATAAAAATTAGTTATATACACACATATAATAAATTAAAAGTTCAAAAAAATAAAAAGATGAATAAAAAAATAATAAATCAAATTTGGTGTTGATGAATAGTGTTACGTCATAATCTGCTTTGTATAAAGGATGCACACTATTAATATATTAATATTTTCTAAGAATATATACAATTATACATGGAGTTTTTGCCGAACTTTACGTATGCCAGTGACCCCTTTGGTTCATATATATAGATCCGCCTCTGCCCGAGCAAGTTGTGGTCGTGCACGTCCCATGAATGATATTTTTGTTATGTGGATACATACGGGTTAATTAATTTTACATTGGTTGTCGCCTGCCAATCTACTGTTGGAGTTTGTGACAATGAGCAAGCTCACACTGATGGAGTACACAATAGGGGTTGTACAAAGTGACAAACGAATAATTCATGGGGTTTCCTAAATTCCACTGGTTTTCTTTGCATAATTTTGTGCTATGATGCACCTCCTCTTATGTCTTTATCATCTTACATGGATTTCATATGACCTCTTTGTTATGTCCTACCATATTTCTGCATTTACTTTGAAGCCTTAGATAGTAATTTGGAGTTGGTAGGGTAAAGTTGATAGGTTAGTGATCGTATATTTTTATCTTACATCATTTAGAAATAATGTTTCAATTTATCAAAAGTCCGTAGTATTTCGACAATTCTAGTAAAAGCAATGACTGCAGTTAAATGGGTGAAAATGAAATATGAGTAAGTGCGACTGAAAATCACTTTCGAAATTGGGACATTTCTTTTTCTTCAGGTTTTAGTAATAATAGTACTTTCTGTCCTATATATAGTGTGACTCCTATATACTGAAAAATAACAAAACACCTTTTCTGTAGACCAAAAGAATTTAAGGAGCTTGGAGAATAATCTGTTGTTCTTTCTGGAGCTTCTTTCATTACTTTTAAAATAAATACTTTTTTTGTTGTTGTCCATCCGGTGTCCGGTACTCGTATTGAAGCCGGATTATATTCAATTTGAGCCGCGTAAAGCCCCATTTAGGGAGAAATTTTAAAATAGCCAGATTTACAAGTGGTCGTTCAGAAATAGCTCAGTTTCAAAAGTAATAGAAATTTAGCCACTTTTTATGTAACAATAAGTCTGAGCGAAAACACTGTTCAAACCCCAGAAAATACGCCAGTATATTATGCTGGAGTTCAAGCATAAGTATACTTGAACTCCAGCATATTATACTGGAGTTCCAGGATAAGTATGATGGAACTCCACCATAATATGATGGAAATCCAGCATAAATACACTAGGACTCCAGCATAATATACTGAAGTTGCAGCAAAGTATATCAGTCTACTATAATATGCTGGAAGTTCATACACAAGTGCTCGAATCTCCAGTATATTATGTTGGAACTTTCCATGTGTTGGAGTTCCAACATAATATGCTAGAGTTCATATATAGGTGCACCGAACTCCAGTATATTATACTGGACCGGTTTCTGTTACAGCAAAATAGCTAGCGGCTATTTTCATTGACTTGGTAAACTGAATATTTTTAAATGACTAATCCAAAAATAGACTAGACCTTGATATTTTACCCCATCCATTGCACCACATCTTTTCCCATATTAATTATGTAGTAGATTTTACGGAGGATAATATCATATACACATACTATGATCCACCAGTTTCTTTTCCTTTTGCATTTTAGGTAAGTCCTCTATCATTATTTTACCTTTTTTTTTTAACTAATTGGTATTTTAAGAGGAGGGAGAAAGCTCTCCCTGTCATGAATTTATCAGTTCTCGGAATTTAATCCTGAGACAGTTTGCTTTCATGGAGAGACTGTGATAAAAGAAAAAAGTTAGAAGGTGGTGACATAAACGATACAAAGGTACAAAATAACCTGAAGAGTCTGTCTGAAGCATTTACCCAAAATGCAGTAGAGATGGTGGCTAACTGTAAGTGTCATTATTTTTGTGTACAATCATTTATTTGTATGACAGAGCATATATAATTTCCTCAACTAAAGTATATCACTTTCAGCCTATTGCTTCATCCTTGCTGTTGCCTTTTTCATACCTCAAATTGAACATAGGCTCCATAAAAGCCCTAACTAGGGTTCCATTTTTCCCTGATATAGAAGTATCAACTTTTAAGACAACTAAAGAAACAAAACTTTAAAACTCTGTCAAAAGAGAAATCTGTCCCATTTATTGTACTTTTCCCTAAAAAATTCTCACCCCATTTGTTACTCCCTCGGTTGTATAAGCTCTATCTTTTTATATTTAGAATTTTTTCAATTTTTAATTTCTCAATTTATCCTTAATGAGATATACTATAGTAAAAAAAAATGTAATGACATGTAACACGGAAAATATCAAGTGTTATTTTAGTATTTCACAGAAGTCTTTTTTTATCTTTCAAATTTCGTGTTCAATCAAAATAAAAGTTGGTCTGACGAGACAGTTTAGCTGTATCCGTGGCGGCACGATACTAGTATGAGAGGGGTATTAGATGTGTATCGGATCTGGTCAATAATTTTTGGTACTTTGATCACAAAGGACGAAAAAATTCGAGACGAGATACAATTTAATTCTCGAAATTAGAACCAAAATCTAACGATTGGAACAGTCGTTTTGAGTATTTGCACTTCGATCGGTATTTGATGGCTCAAGTACCTCCGCATGATGTATTATGACTTGCGTAAATCATCGGTATTATTTCAAGTTATCCGAAATCGTTTTGGAAGAATGGACTTCAAGATTTAAGCTCTAAGTTGGAAGAGTCATTAATCAAGTTTGATTTTTAGCATTTGACCTCGAAATGGAGTTTTGTCGGTTCTGTTATCTCCTTGGGTAATTTGGGACTTAGAAGCACGTCCAGATTGTAATTTGGAGGTCCGTAGTTGAATTAGTCTTGAAATGACAAAAGTTGAATTTTGAGAAGTTTGAACGAGAGCGAAGTTTTTGATATCAGGATTGAATTTCGATTTCGGAAGTTTGAATAGGTTCATAATGGCAAACATGACTTGTGTGCAAAATTTGAGGTTAATCGGAGGTGATTTAATAGGTTTCGGCATCGGTTATATAAATTTTAAATGCCCAAATGGGCAATTTTTTTTTGAAAAAAATTTGACCATTGGGACTGTTTAGGCCCGCCAAAGACCGTTACGGTCCCGGTCTTGCAGTCCCAAAGTGAAGGACCAGCCAGAAGTCCGACCCACCTCCACGGTCCCGAACTTATCCGGTTATGGACCGTTTAGGCCAAGAAGCCCACATATATTAGCCGCGGTCCTGGATTGGTCCCTGGTCCCGGGCCTGAACTGGCCCACTTGCCAACCTTACTTAGCACTTCATAATTTTATGTAGGGTCGTCCTTGATGTGATGCTAGTTTCAAAAATTTAACATGCAGACACACTTGTATCTCTATTTATAGTATCGTTTGGACTTTCTAAGTTAAGATGTAAGGCACAAAGATATGTCCAGGATCATGTTAGACAACGTCCAACGGACAATTCAAGCAGAATCACTTGTTTTTAGTACTCTCTCCATTAGTAACGTAACATATATATATATATATATAATATATATATATATATATATATATATATATTATCTTTTTATTTTTATTTTATGAACTTTCCCGGTATTCCTGGAGGTGTTGTATTAATCAAAAATATAGTTTGAATATACAACAAAAGGGTAGAGATAACCCTTCAAAATAACGAGGAATAGGCGATTAAATTATAGTTCGCCTCCTCAATCAACAAAAATACCAACTAAATTTGTTTCTTGTGCTAGGAATCTGCTGTTTGTCAAGCAAAAAGAGGCCTTAGGATTGCCTAGGAAGTTGATTGCTTGATTTATGAGAACAGATTGTTGCGTATCTGCTGCCGTCTTAGCCAAACGAGCTGGTTAGCCTCTCGGTAGCAATGTTGAGCGTCCTGATGATGTCTTTGATCTTACTCACAATATGACTGAGATTATAGTTAGTGTCAACATTGTTTTGGAGGATCGCTATTATGTATGGGGAGTCCAATTCCAATATCACCTCACTGAAATCATTTTGTTTGCACCAATTGAGGTCAAATAATAGTGCTGCTTGAGCCTTTGCTATATTGTGATTTTGGGCAGTCGCTGGAGTGGAAAAGACATGATAATATTTCCTTGATCATCTCTAATCGCACCCCCTGAACCTGCTTTACCTTCCCTCTGAAGAAAAGTCCCATAAGTATTTAGCATCACACAACCCCTGTCCCGCTTGAGCCATCGAACCATTAGCCTTTTATGCCCAGGTTTAAGCCTTGTAAGAGTATCACAAAAAGTATTCCAAGTGAGCTTGAGGCCAACTGTTAGGATATGCTTAATATTATACTTGTTGAAACTTTTTTAATTGATCCCCATACCTACAGGTACAGAATTCTTTCCAAAGAAACCAGCAAATTATAATAGGGGTAATATTGAAAACAAGTCTATGGACATCATTGTAGTCCTTTGAGGTCCACCATTGATTCATAATATATCCGATTTTAAGAGACAAGTCTATAGACATCATGGACGAAATGTAGTTTGATTGTATATACGGAGTTTAAGAAATAAAAAACTTTTGAAACATGTGATTTTTAATATTGCCACAAGTTTTCAGTATCCATACTATTTTTGAGTTATTGAAAGAGCAAACTGATGTCTTATCTACTACACATAAACTACTTCGACAATTCCAGTATCCAATTTCTGTAACACTCCTGATCCTTTATCCATAACATCTTCCTCTAATCCTTGTACGTACAGGGAGTGGGCGATAGATCTAGAGGCAAAGTTAGGACACACACACACATATATATATATATATATATATATATATATAATGTTCATTACATGTATATCTTTTTTTTTGTTTTGAATAAAGAAGTTGCTTAAGACGGAGTCCCATTCTTTAGAATAGGTTTTCCGTACTGTGTTAATGAACTTCAAGTCAACATTATGTACTAAACAGAAAGTGTCACAGCCTATATATATAAACCTTATATGCAAGAAACATCTAAATCGTATTCGAGCGCCCTTGACTAAAGAGTTGTTTTTGTAGGTTGCATTTGTATTTTAATGAAAGATTAAGAAGACAGTTTAGGAGTATGTCAGAAAAAAACCAAGTCTGTGCATGTGTGTGTCATTTCATGAATTTATTATCCTTAACCCAATGCTATACATACATACACAAGTTGTGCTCCCCTCTATCTTCGATAGAAGAGAAGAAGAAGAATATTGATCAACGAATGAAACGCTGAATCTGATGCTATAGAAACATCGGTCTTCGATCCTTTCTATAAAATAATACTCTAGAAGTAACATTTCATGCAGAGAAAACTACATGAAAGGGTTGCTCTCATGGTAAGCAACCTTCATTTCCAACCAAGAGTTTGTGAATTCGAGTTTCCCCAAGAGCAAGGTGAGAAGTTCTTGGAGGGAAGAATATTTTTGGAAACAACCTTTCTACCTCAGGGTAGCGATAAAGTCTGCGTACACACTAACCTCCCCAGACCCCAATAAGTGAGGTTATACTAAGTTATTGTTGTTGTTATTGTTATTGTAAACCTATACCTGAACAATATTTCCTACTCCTTTTCTCCCATTTGGAATACAACTTTTTTGTTAACCTTTCATATTAGTTTGCAAATTCGATATACAACTCCATCTATTGCATTTTATGTGAAGGAGTTTGAGTGAAAACGGTACATAATAATAAAGTAAAAAGGACTTCTCTGACAAAAAAATCAGGGCATTAAAAGTAAAATGACAAGTTTAAAAGCTAAATTACTTTTAAATATTGAAAGATATATTTTTTCTGGAAAAATCAAAAAGAAAAGAAAAATAAATAAATATCACTAATATATAAGTAGCCTAGGTTTTTCACATCTAAGGCCTTTTTGCACCGGACACTCCACGTCCACGCCCAACACATCCACAAGCAGAAATTACAGAACAGTTTATGCTTCTATATGTTGGTACAGTAAAGAATTATTACGTCATTACATCAAATAAATGAATACTATACAAGTAATTAACTGTCTAAATAAGTGGAATTAGTAATAAAAATAATGCACACAATCAGCTGTAACTGTTTAAATTACGAATAGTGTAAAAACTCTTTACACTATCAACAGTTAAAATTCTAGGAGGAAACAAAATTATTAAGCTAATTTTCGGCACAAGTTCTCAAAAGAAGTAGACATTTGTCTCAAAAGAAATTATTTAGATTACACCATTCCTACAAGTGCAAATCTAAACTCAAATGATCCTGAACTTCTCCCTTTGGTTCATATCCAGATCTGCTATCATAATTAGGGCTTTTAATCATTGGAAAAGGCTTCAAATCATCATTAGGAAACCCTAAGTTAGAAGAAGAATTCTGATGAACTGCTGGAGGAATCCGCCAAAATGACAATGGATTTCTGTTTATAAGAGTTTGAGAATAAGGACTAATAACATTATTGACATGATGGTTTCCGTAAAACCTCGTACTATTGTTAATGTTGTTCCATGTTGTATGACGCGTAGTACTAGGAGCTGCTGGTTCACCAAGGCCATGATTTATCCCATATATACTTGCCTCTGTCGATAAGAAATAAAAGTTATATTTAAAATAACAACATAATATTAAAATGATACAATCATTGACTGACCACCCTTCGTAGAAAAATTATACGGTGTATATAATATTACGTTTTAGAGGTATATAATATATATTAAACACTCTTTGTCGAAATTTTTTTTCACGTCTTTCAAATTTGAATACCCCTAAAAAAATTTCTAGTTTCGCCACTTATTATTATTAGTACTATGCGTGTGCTTGTTATGACTGAAAATATTTTCTAGACAAAAGACTTTCTCTCACTATCCGATACTCTCAAAATTTAAACATTATTTCTAATGCACTATAAAAAAACCGTAAGTGGAGAATGGTTATTTTTCCCTTTTTAATGGAAAACAATATTCTTGAGGGAGAACATAGTTTGGTATTTGCGAAAACTTTTTGTAGGAAATATTTTGTGTCATACCATTTTTGGTTTACCTTATAACATTTTTGAAACTTGTGATCTTAAACAGAGGCGGATCTAGATTGTTGTTATTGGGTTCCCGAGAACCCAATAACTTTTGCATATAGACATTGTATTTCTATTAAGAAATCCATAAAATATTTATAAAGATCTAACTGTAAGCCAATTATTATTATATATTAATTTATAATTGCGATAGGAATCCATAAACTTCAAACCTAGATCCGCCTCTGATATTAAATATTATATTATATTTGTGTGATTATAAAATCTTGTTATTAAGGCAAAAATGAAAATTGTTAAATTGTTTTTAAATTTGGAAATATAAATAGGGTAACATAAACTCAAAAGGAGGGGGGATACGGTCAGTGGAGGAGCCAAGATCTCCTTGAAGGAGGTTCAATTTTTTTTTTATAGCTAGTGGAATTGAATATGTGACTTTATAAAATTTTTGAACCCCTTGACCACTAAGTACACTATAGGGTTGTGTCAAGGGGTTCAAAACTTAATATATAGAAATATATTACAGATTTTGCTTTATATATAAAGTGTAATTTTTCGACGAAGGGGATTCAGGTGAATCCCTTGCGCCCCCTAAATCCGCCCCTGGAAACAGTAGTATTATCTTACCATGCGCTAAGGCAGACTGAAGATGAGCTCGTTTGGCATCCTGGCGTTCTCTCTTGTGTGCATTTTGATGGCCTCCTAAGGCTTGAGAAGTTGGGAAGTTCCTAAAACAATATTGACATTCATATTTCCTGTTACTCACTTCATTGTTGCTGATATTTATATGACTTCCTTTATAAGCATAGTTCGCAGGGTTCACAGTATTTGTTTCAGGTTCGTCATGAAAAAGGTTACTGTCAATGGATTCGGACATGTAGGTGGTGGTCGTAGTATTACCACCACCGCCGAATTCTTTGCCGAAAAGCCGAATGGGCTTTTCTTTAACAGGTGGTGGTGGTGGTCGGATAAAGGGAATTATGTGAGAGAAGGACTCCACGTTCATGGAACCAAGAGCTTCTCTTTCTGTCTTGTCCATGGATTTTTCCTGTTGTATGCAATAAAGAATGAAGAAAGAAGTGAGACTTTTGGAAGGATGCTAAAGCAGGAATTGAAGAATGAAGAGTATATATTGGGATTTGGAAGAGTTGAATGGGACCTGTCACACCTCCTTTTGGCGCGCCTACCCCGAAGGATAAACGTACAAGGGAGTTTTTTCCAATTTAAGTGACAATGTTCGAAACGGGATTATTTTATTTATTTCAGAGTCGCCACTTGGAATAAATTAAGGTGTCCCAAGTCACCGATTTATTTAAATCCCGAATCGAGGAAATTTCGACTTTCCAAATGAAGTCCGCGAACCAGAAATTCTAAGTAAGGAATTCTGTTGACCCGAGGGAAGGTGTTAGGCACCCCGGATCCCGTGGTTCTAGCACGGTCGCTTCAATTATTATAAATGGCTAAAAATATCTGATTTTAATACATGTTATAACTTACGTGCTTTTCTAATTATTTACCGCTTTTAAATCACTTGAATTATTCATAATTAAAAAATTGAGTTACGCGTACGTGTACATAATCACAATATTACCTAAATCAAACTATGAGTATTTATCAATTTCCTAAAACTAACTTGAGATTATTGCGAAGATCATAAATATGAAATCTATCATTGTGAAAAGAAAATGTAACTTACTGTTTTGGAACATATATGTACCGGTAACATTGTTATAAAGAAAATGGAGAAGCTTCGGTATATAATGGAAATGGGAAAAAAGCTAGTATCTCTAATGAACTGGGCCTAACAAAAGTGTTTCTCATATGGCCCAAATTTTCTTTTAATAGCAAAATTAATTCCTAAAAACCGTTAGCCCATTTTTGAGTTCAAATTTCATTTTTTGTAATCTTAACATCCTTGGCCAGTAACTCATACAACACCTTACCAAACAAATTCTCAGCAAAAGCAATACCAAAATCCATGAACATAACATATGACATGTGAATCATGAACACAGACTCAAGGCATCGATTATTCGTCCGATAAATTCATTTTGCACTAATCAAATTTAGCAAAGCATTCACCAAGTAAAAAAAAACGAATTACCAGAAATGTTAAACGGTTTGCATCATATAACTATCACATTTTAAATCTAAAGTAAATAGTAGAGAAAGAGTAAGGAATCAAAAACCTCAGTTGCTTTTCTCTAAGAAACTCGAACTCAAAACAAAATGTTGAAACAACAAAGTTGAAGTTTCCGATCAAAACTCAAGAGCAAATCGAACCAGAGAGCTGTTACTAAAGCAGTCTATTATCAGAGTATAACAGTTTAATTACATTACACTTGAGAGGTTATACTGAAAGCTGCTTATTACGCCAAGACTTAATATCTATGGGAAGTTCTAAGCTACAACCATCACAGGATTTCGACTATATTTCATAAAAGGCTACAACTTTAGAAAAAAAAAATGAATTCAAATCCAGAGTTTAACAACCAGCTAATACAAACAGTTTCAGTCCATTAAATTCCGACTAACACGTTCATAATTGTTTAGACAGTTAAACTAAGCTGAAAATTCCAGGCCAAAGCAAACAATTTTCATCATTCAACTTCAAATGTGTGCATACATGGTGATTCATTATCCAACGTCACTTGAGTCTAACGACATACCTGGAATTCGAAAACAAATGGACGACGACAAAGGAGTTAGTGGCAGTTCGGCAGCAAACTAACAACGAATGAAAGCTTAATTCCAGAGACGAACAAAACCGATGAAAACCAGTAACGCAACAGTTCAGGCAGCAAATGAGTAGTAGCAGATAATGAATTGGAAATTGAAACAACAAAACTGGAAGTTCAAACCAACAAAGCTGAGATTTCAAAACAGCAACAAATGTTTTTTTTTTTTAGTGAGTATCCTGTTTGTTCACTGTGAGTATTTTCCAGAGAGTCTCCACTGTATGTGTGTCTGTTTTTCTCTGCCTCAAACGTGTTTTTTTTTTTTGTGTCCAAGTGTGTGTGTCAAAACAGTGTTTTATAGCCTACAGATCTCAACTAACAGCCCTTCCTTTTTTCAATTTCAGATCTGTCCAGCCCCTATTATTCCCCTTTTTTCAAACCTTTTTCAATTGTATATTCCCTCTCATGTGTATCCTGATTCTAACAACTGACCAAGCACTCAACAAAGCTGAAAATACTCATTATTACCCTCACATTCTCTGATTATTCCCTCCTGATTTGTCTAAAGGTGGGATTTATAATTAATCAAATCCTAAAGGTGCAAACTAATGAAATACACTGCTGTCCAACAAGTTTTAACAACTCATTTCCATGTGTATTGCACTTTAAAGGTTGATTTTAGGGCTACTTAAATGGACTAACAGCTATATCCAATTCACAACCTAATTTAGAATCAACAATGGTTCGAAACAAACAATCCAACAATTAACTCCACATTCTGAAACAAACAACAAACCGAAAAATTTTAAATCAAGCAAAATAGTGAACCACTGCCCGGAATTTCAAACAACAAATTTGCGAATTGAAATGACGACATTCGTTAAGTCGAATCACAACATGTATGATCGACAACAAAAGCCGACAAACAAATTCTCAAATTTGTAACACTCAAAGCCGAGAGAAGAGAAGAAAGATGAAGCAAATACGAAACTAAATGTTCGACGACGCTAATCGACGCGAACTTGTATTCAACAACATTGGTAATCAAATAGACAAAGCAGAATTTTAGAATTGACAAATTCAATGAAACAGTGTTTCGGCCAAAGAAAAGAAAAGAAAAAAAAATGAAGCTAACTAATCGACGACGCTAATCGATGCGAACACGTATTTGACAACATTCGATTATACAATTACGATATGTGCAATCGATAACCGATAATCGACAAACAGTGATAATACACACTTTCGGACAGCATGTATAAATTCAATATCAAACAACCTAACGATATTAATCAACGAATCGAATTCGATTCACAATTAACCGTTTAAACAACGAAGAATAACAACTAACAAATCGACCAAATAAAAGGTCCCAAGAGATGAAGAAGAAATGAAAAATGGGGACGGCTAAAAGAAAAAAAAAAAAAAAAAATTGGGAAGAGTTCAATAAATTTAAACCAAACAAACACGCAAAACAAATCGAAATAAATAGGAAAATTACCTCAAAAGAAATTGAAAGTTGGACGGACCCGGCTCCAAATGATTCGAGTTTTTGCACCTTTTGAAGTAAACAGACTTTAATTGAAGTGTTTTTCAAATGAAAAACACTCCAATTAAAGTCTATCGACTTCAATTACTTTTAATTCGAACGAAATCCCTAGTTTTCGAATTCTAGGGTTCTTGAACTCGGTTTTGGGTCTTGACTAGTTCCGGCCGGATTCGAACAAAACTAACTATGGTTTGGTGACGAGGGAGGCTATGGAAGTGTTTGGGGTGAGTTTGGGGCCATTTGGGGTTGGTTCGAGTTTTGTTCAAATCTTTAAATGGAAATTCGAGACTACACCGGTTGATTCGAGGTAAACGGTTAATGGATTTGGCTTGAGGGTGGCTAGGTGGCTTAGGGGTGTTGATTTGGTGGCCGGCGGCGTTGTTGCCGCCGGGTTTTGGGTGAAGGTGAAAAGAGGCGGCGGCTAGGGTTTTTTCGTGGGTCGTTTGGATGCTGAGGGAGACGAGGCAGGGTGTTCTGAAAGGGGGGATGGGATTTTTTGGGGGATTGATATATTAAAAGGGTTATATCAATCAGGACCGTTGGATTATAAGAAACCAACGGTCTGGATTAGTTAATGTGGGGAAAAAATGGTTTGGGCCGGGTAAGGTTTAAGGGTGTGTGGTTTGGGCTTGGGTGAATTGAATTGGTGTTGGCCCAAATCCGATTTTTCTTTTCTTGTTTTCTAATTCTTTCTCTCTTTTCTTTTGCAATTAATTCCTAATTTAAGAATCAAAATACTAGATCAAATTAAAAACCAAAAATTATCTTTACAAATACAAATTAATTCTTAATAATAATTATCGCACACACAATCAAAGCACCAAAAATAAAATCGCACAATTGGACAAAAAATGCAAAAGATACATATTTTTGTTATTTTTTTATTTTCGTAAAACAAACTTAATTACTCTTAATCGCAAACACGAATTTATATGCAAATGCAAACATTTTGTATTTTATATTGATTTAAATAGAAATGCGCACACAAAAGATACAAATAATAAGAGAAAAAAAAATCACGAAAATCACGCTAAAAACAAAACTATTTTTATTTTGCATTTTTGGGAGTAATTCTCATGTAGGGCAAAAATCACGTGCTCACAGCTGCCCCTCTTTGCGCGGAAACACGAAGAGTTTTCGTGCAAAGATAAATGAGCAAATACGAGCGATTTTTGCCCGTTTGAATACTCCGTGGGAAGCATTTTGAAAGGGTTTTGACCGAGCCTTTGCTTCTTAGGCTTCCTACATATCCTGGGCTAAACAGGAATCAGGTCAATGTAGTTCGGGAAGTTTTGTTAGCTGGGACTACCGTGGACTGACACTTTGCTGTTACTGTTGCTATCGTTGCTGCATGTTGCTGCTTACTGCCTACTGATCTCCTTATTACACCAAAAGAAATTAAAGCTGAACTAGCTATGCTATCAAACTATGAGTTACAAGATTCCTATCTATGATTCTCTTGAAAACTTGATCTTGAATTTTAGCTGATTTGCTGTAGACCTCGATCTGAATCTTGATGCTCCACAAGCTGTACGTGCTCGTTTATTTCTGTGACATTGAGTGAAACGGAGTCGGTGGAGCTTGTTACTTCAATCATCTTCTGAGCAATCGTGCCTTTGTTTACTCCAACATTTGAACTCTTTTCTTTTGGTTCTTTTCTTCTTTTCTTCACTCTGGATTGATGTTCCATTTGTAGGTTATCTCGATCCTTGCGTCCCGAGGTCAAACCTATTTAGACAACAAAACAAACAAACGAACGAAATTTTTCTACCCCAGTTTTGCTAGGAAAATTTCGTGAGTTAGTTGTGACACAGAAAGTGATTAAAAGACTCTTTGGGTAAGAAAATCATGGTTTCACAAACGTTCAACGGCTTTCTGGCCGGGATTTTGTAGAAGAGTTTCACGGCTTTCTGTCCGGAATTCAAACAATGTCTAACGGTCTTTGGCCGCTAGAATCTCGGTTTTTTGGCCGGGGTCAAAACAAATGGCTCCGCAGTTTTCTGACTGGGAGATCCTCGGTTTTCTGACCGGGATAAAAGTTTCACGGCTTTCTGGCCGGAATTCAAACAATATCTAACGGTTTTTGGCCGTCGGATCCTCGGTTTTTTGGCCGGGGTAAAAGTAAATGGCTCCGCAGTTTTCTGACTGGGAGATCCTCGGTTTCTGACCGGGATAAAAGTTTCACGGCTTTCGGCGGAATTCAAACAATATCTAACGGTTTTTGTCGGATCCTGTTTTTGGCGGTAAAGTAATGGTTCGGTTTTATGGAGTCTCGGTCGGGATAAAAGTTTCAGCTTCAGCGATTCAACAATATCTAACGGTTTGTCGTGATCTCATTTTTGGCGGTAAAGTAAATAGCTCCGGTTTTCATCGAGATCCTGGTTTCGACGGATAAAAGTTTCACGGCTTTCGGCCGAATTCAAACAATATCTAACGGTTTTGGTGTCGGATCCTCGGTTTTGGCGGGTAAAAGTAATAGTTCGCAGTTTTCGTCGGAGATCTCGTTTCGACCGGATAAAAGTTTCACGGCTTTAGCGGAATTCAAACAATATCAACGGTTTTGGTCGTCGGATCCTGGTTTTTGGCAGGTAAAAGTAAATAGTTCGCGATTTTCGACGAGATCCTCGGTTTTCAGATAAAGTTTCGCTTCGGCGAATTCAAACAATATCTACGGCTTTGCGTGATCTCGGTTTTGGCGAAAAGTAAATGGTTCGCTGGAGATCTCGGTTTTCTGGATAAAGTTCTGGCCGTCGGATCAAACAATATCAACGGTTTTTTGGCCGTCTTTTTGCCGGGGTAAAAGTAAATAGTTCCGCAGTTTTTGGTCAGGAGATCCTCGGTTTTCGACCGGGATAAAAGTTTCACGACTTTCGGCCGGAATTCAAACAATATCTAACGGTTTTTGGCCGTCGGATCCTCGGTTTTTGGCCGGGTAAAAGTAAATAGTTCCAGATTTTGATGAGAATCCTTTCGACGGGATAAAGTTTACGACTTTTGCGGAATCGAACAATATCTACGGTTTTTGGCCATCGGTTTTAGCCGGGTAGTAAATGTCCGCAGTTTAACTGGAGATCTCGATTTGAGTCCACAGATATTGATGATGATTTGATTCTCTTTTTCGGAGTTTTCATTTTCTTTTCTTTCTTTCTTTTTTTTTTGGCCTTCTTTTAGGCGTTCTTTTTTTAAACATCAACAAATGCATAGGATAAATCTCTAAAAGAAACTTACCTTTTTATGTGTTTTCCTTGTTCCAAAGCCATTTCAAAGCTTGCGTATTTCACTTATTTGAGTGGTACCTTCTTCTTGCACAATTAAACAGACCTGCTTTCAACAAAGAACATTTTATCAGTTGAAAAAGTGGTTGGCTTTGCGGCCTTGGTTATCTTCATTGCTTGATCTTTTCCCCATTTCCATTGAGAAGTTTGCTACCAATTGTCTTTGGGATGACTTCCTTTCGAACTGACCGGGTTCATTCCCGGAATTCCATGGGGATTTTCCGTGTAGGTTCTATCCTTCTGCCTTATTCTGTTTCTTCTAAGACCTTAACCTTTGATTTCCGTTTTCTTTCTAAAACTCTTTTCCTTTGGAAACAATCGATCATTACGATCCAATCGTGGATTGTAACAATACACCACTGAGGCTGTTTTTCTTTTCTTCTTTACCAGGCGGAGTCCTGTAAAACTGGTCGTGTCACCTTCCTTTGTAATATTTTCAGAATTAAAATTAAACCGAAAGGGATTCAAAGAAGAAGAATGAATCAAAGAATGGAAAAACGTATCAAAGATAGAGGAGTCCCTTTCGAGGAAGAAAAGAAGGACTTATCTGAGGTATATGCTGACTTTAACCAACATGACATGCTCCTCGGACTAGATGCTTGATCGTCACAAAACTCCCATTTTCTTATGAACCAAAACGGGTCTATATTTCCGAGCTAAGGAACCGTGCCAGGACCTCTCGTGGTGAAACAAACTTTTCGGTTGATAGCGCCCTTTGCGGGTTTTCGTCAATCGACCTCTCTCATTTCTCTTCTTACCATCGCCAGATAGCACTCTTTGCGAGTTTTTACCAACAGGCTCTCTCATTTTGTATTTCTCTACTTCCATTGTCTTATGGTGCCCGAAGGTTTTCACCAATAAGACTCTCTCATTTTATTCCTCTACTTCCATCGTCTTATGGTGCCCGAAGGTTTTCACCAATAAGACTCTCTCATTTTATTTCTTTTCATTCCAGGAACCCCGGATCGTAACAATGATGTTTTCACAACTTCCAATCGATCTTGAAGGAATTGTACTCGGTTCGGGTAACAAGAATTGTAAACAAAATTACAACTTTGGAATCATCTTGACGGATCTTAAACCGAATCAAAAATATCATCTGCCCCGGTTTCATTTTTGGGGAAATTGGGATTTTTTGGTTTTGGTGTGACTGAACCTCAGGAAGAGGTTGCCTACGTATCCTTTCGGAATCAAGTCAGAACGTAGTTCAGAAACTTTGTTTTTGTTTTGTTTTTTTTTTTTTTTTTTTTTTTTTTTTTTGGTTTGGTTTGGATTCCAAAGAGGGTAGCCAAAGAAAAGTAACCGGCTCAAAGGGTTTACAAAATGGTTGGTAGTGTTTGGGTAGCGGGAATAAAAGCCTTCAATCATTTCGACTTGTGAGGACCTCATTGAAGCAAGTTCAGACATAATACCTTTTCACAGCATCTGCATTCACAGTCGTTTCGGGATCTTTTCCTTCCATGTCTCCCAAGTATAATGCTCCTCTTGGCAGTATCTTCCTGATGATGTATGGTCCTTTCCAATTAGGAGCGAATTTTCCTTTCGCTTCCTCATGATGTGGAAGAATGCGTCTTAAAACCAATTGACCTACTTCGAAATTTCTCGGTCGTACTTTCTTGTTGTAAGCACGAGCCATTCTTTGTTGGTACAGTTGTCCATGACAGACCGCAACCATTCGCTTTTCATCGATCAAAGTTAATTGTTCCAAACGAGTCTTAACCCACTCGCTATCTTCAATCTCTGCTTCAACAATTGTACGAAGCGAAGGAATTTCTACCTCTGCCGGTATCACAGCCTCAGTTCCGTAGACTAGCAGGTATGGAGTTGCTCCCACCGATGTGCGTACTGTAGTACGGTATCCCAGTAAGGCGAACGGTAATTGTTCATGCCATTGTCTAGAACTTTGGATTGTTTTTCTCAAAATCTTCTTGATGTTTTTGTTCGCTGCTTCCACGGCACCGTTGGCTTTGGGCCGATAAGGGGTGGAGTTCCTATGCGTTATTTTGAATTGCTCGCATATTTCTTCCATCAAATGACTATTCAAATTCGCAGCATTGTTTGTGATGATAGTTGCGGGTATACCAAAACGACAGATAAGATTTGAGTGTACAAAATCCACCACAGCTTTCTTAGTGACTGATTTAAGAGTGATGGCTTCAACCCATTTCGTGAAGTAATCGATAGCCACTAGTATGAATCGGTGTCCATTCGAGGCTTTCGGCTCAATCGGGCCGATGACATCCATTCCCCAAGCGACAAATGGCCACTGTGCTGACATAGGATGCAGCTCAGTTGGAGGTGCATGAATCAGATCTCCATGTACCTGACATTGATGGCATTTTCGGACAAAACCGAAACAATCTTTCTCCATGGTCATCCAATAATAACCTGCTCGAAGGATTTTCTTGGCTAAGACATAACCATTCATATGAGGCCCGCATACTCCTGCATGTACTTCGTGCATGATTCTTCCTGCTTCTTCGGCATCAACACACCTCAAAAGGTTAAGATCTGGGGTTCTTTTGTACATGACCTCGCCGCTCAAAAAGAAACCACCTGCATGTCTCCTAATGGTCCTCTTTTGATCTCCAGTAGCATGTTCTGGGTATTCTTGTGTTTTCAGAAATCTCCTGATATCGTAATACCATGGCTTGACGCTTGGTCCTTCTTCGATCGCATTGCAATAACCGTGGCTTTCCCTGATTTGAATTTCCAAGGGATTGACATGGGCGTTGCCCGGATAAGGTAGCATTGAAGCTAAAGTGGCAAGTGCATCAGCTAGTTCATTGTGACATCGTGGGATATACCTGAACTCTATCGATGCAAATCGCTTGCCAAGAATGTTCACGTGTTGTCGATAAGGGAGGAGTTTAACGTCTCGAGTTTCCCATTCACCTTGAGATTGTTTGATAATTAAATCTGAATCTCCCATGATCAACAAATCTTCGACACCTTGATCAATTGCCATGTTCATACCCATGATACAAGCTTCATACTCAGCCGTATTGTTTGTGCAGAAGAAACGGAGCCTAGCCGTGGCCGGATAATGCTGACCAGCAGGAGAGATCAAGATTGCCCCAATCCCTACACCTTTAGCGTTTACCGCCCCATCGAAAAACATTTTCCAAGCATGACTGTCTTCCGAAACAACTTCTGTCGTATTTACCTCTTCATCGGGAAAGTAGGTATTCAATGGTTGATACTCTTCGTCGATCGGGTTCTCGGCCAAATGGTCTGCCAATGCTTGGGCCTTCATTGCCGTGCGAGTGACGTAGACTATGTCAAACTCAGTGAGCAAGATTTGCCACTTTGCCAATCTTCCGGTGGGCATCGGTTTCTGAAATATATACTTCAAAGGATCCAACCGAGTAATGAGGTGAGTCGTATGGGCTTGTAGGTAGTGTCTCAATTTCTGAGCGACCCAAGTTAAAGCACAACACGTTCTTTCCAAGCAAAGTGTACTTGACCTCATAACTAGTGAATTTCTTGCTCGGGTAGTAAATCGCTTGCTCTTTCTTCTCTGCCGCATCACGTTGTCCGAGAACACAACCAAAAGAGTTTTCCAAGACTGTTAAATACAAGAAAAGAGGTCTCCCTGGCTCTGGCGGGACTAAGACTGGAGGGTTTGACAAATATTCTTTGATCTTGTCAAAAGCTTCTTGACATTCAATTGTCCACTAGATTGCAGCGTCTTTCTTCAGCAACTTGAATATGGGCTCACACGTAGAAGTCAATTGGGCAATGAACCTACTGATGTAGTTTAGTAGGCCCAGAAGACCCATTACGTCTTTCTTTGTTCTTGGAGGAGGTAAGTTCCGGATGGATTTTATCTTTGTGGGATCCAATTCAATACCTCTTCTACTGACTATGAAACCCAAAAGTTTACCTGACGGGACTCCAAAGGCGCATTTGGCCGGATTCAGTTTCAAATCGTACTTCCGCAACCTCTCAAAGAATTTCCTCAAGTCTCTCACATGATCGCCTTGAGTTCTGGATTTGATGATCACATCGTCCACGCACACCTCTATTTCCTGATGCATCATGTCGTGGAAAATGGCAGTCATAGCTCTCATGTACGTTGCTCCCGCGTTTTTCAAGCCGAATGGCATGACTCTGTAACAGTAAGTCCCCCAAGGTGTGGTAAAAGCAGTCTTCTCGGCGTCCTCTTCATCCATCAGCACTTGATGATATCCCGCATAACAATCCACAAATGACTGTATCTCATGTTTGGCACAATTATCAACAAGAATGTGGATGTTCGGTAAAGGAAAGTTATCTTTAGGACTCGCTTTATTCAAATCTCGGTAGTCAACACATACTCGAGTTTTTCCGTCTTTCTTTGGCACGGGCACAATATTAGCCAACCACGTGGTGTATTGTACCACTCGGATTACCCCCGTTTTCAACTGCTTAGTGATTTCTTCTTTGATTTTATCACTGATGTCAGTCTTGAACTTTCTTTGCTTCTGTTGCACTGGGCGACAGTCGGGGTAGATTGGTAATTTGTGCACCACTAGATCAGCTCCTAATCCTGGCATATCATCGTAAGACCAAGCAAACACGTCTTTAAATTCAAACAAGAGTTGGATTATTGCATCTCGTGTTTTCTCATCTGTGTGGATGCTTATCTTGGTCTCTCGGACCTCTTCATCAGTTCCCAAATTAACCGGTTCGGTGTCATTCAAATTTGGCTTAGGTTTATTCTCGAAATGTTCCAATTCTCGATTTATTTCCCTAAAAGCCTCGTCTTCATCGTATTCCGGTTCTTGGTTCATTATTTCCAGATTAGGTGGCGTGTTCGGATTTGAGCATGAGTTCCGCAAAGCATGTCATGTTATTTAAAGCCGCATTATTAGGACTGAAAAGGAAGAATAAATAACAAAATTAGAAAGAGTGCAAAAGTATGGAAATATTTATTTTATTTTCTTGGAATTTTCTGAAAACAAACAAAATTACATCGGAGAAACCAAAAATACAAGAAAACAAAGAAAAACATCCAAGCTACATCCTGAAGTAACTTGTGATGAAGGAAAAATGACAGGACAAATCTACCAGAACTCCCGCCTGATTGGGAAGGGTGGGGCTTTCCAATTTGGCAATTTAGCTTCAGAGCCCACATACAGCACCTCGGCGGTGCTTGTTCCTTCTCCCGATTGGACCATATTAACATCATAGAGCATTTGCCTCATGGCCCCACATATGTCTTCAATTTCTTCCGCTGTAAAGACCTCGTCTTCTTCTTCTTCACTGTACCTTGGTCGGACAAAAGTTTGGTACAGATGCGGCAATGGTTGCGGCAGAACCCATCCTTTCTCCTTTCTCTTTTTGGCCCATCTTTCATCTTCAGGGGTTGGGCGAAAGCCCACTCCGAAAAACTTTTCAGCTACAGGTAAAGTTATCAGCTTCGGCACTCCTTGTAGGGACTTTCCCAAACCTTTTCCTGGCTGGAAGCCATGTTTAATCATTTCTTTTGCCACCATGATGGAGGCATTAGACAAAAAAGGTTGGGGAAGAGGGTTTCCTTCTTCGTGTTGATCTGCCAACACAATCTCGAAAGCTTGATAGACAATGTTTTCGCTTCCCGCTTCCGCTTCCGCTTCCAAGCAAGGTATGGATGGATCTCGGTAAATTGATTGCTCATCTTCCCCGTGGACCACGATCTCTTGTCCCTTGTGCTCAAATTTCAACATCTGATGGAGGGTAGAGGGCACAGCTCCGGCCGCATGAATCCATGGTCTTCCTAGAAGAAAATTGTAAGAAGTGTCCATATCCAAGACTTGGAATGTCACTTCGAAGTCCACCGGCCGATGGTCATAATCACATCAATCTCTCCGACAGTATCTCTTTTCACACCGTCAAAAGCTCGCACACATATGTTGTTAGGCCGAATCCTTTCAGCTCCGATTCCTATGCGGCCTAAAGTGGAAAGTGGGCATATGTCCACCCCCGAACCCCCATCAACCATGACCCTCTTCATATAGTAGCCTTCGCTTTTGACAGTCAAATGCAAAGCTTTGTTGTGAGCGGCACCCTCCAAAGGCAAATCAGCTTTACTGAAGGAAATCTGATTGATCGCGAAGAATCTTTCTGTCATTCTTTCAAGTTGTTCGGATGAAGTCTCAATAGGCACGTATGCCTCATTCAAGGCTTTTAGCAAAACCTTTTGATGTTCAGTAGACTTCATTAGAAGGGACAACATCGAAACCTGCTCTGGGCATTTACGCAGTTGGTCTATCACCTCGTAATCGGGCATTTGCATCTTTTGAAAAAAGACCTCGGCCTCTTCATCACTTACAGGTTTCTTTGACGGGAAACGCCTTTGTGTGGCGTTATTTACCTCCTGTGTGTTTAAGTACTTCTGTCCTAAGACACTCTCAGATGAATTTCCCACGATCTCTTTCCCTTTGGGCATAACAAGCGTTCGTTGGTAGCTCCAGGGTACTGCGGATGGATCTGTCATTGGTTTTTGTTGCACGCGTGCAATAACCACAGGTTCATCTGGTTTTCGAGCCACATAAGTTCCCTTTGGTACATACATTGATGTTTCTCTCTTTAAATGGAACTTCTTGGGGGCACCTATGGACAATGGTTTTTCCACTCTACCTCGTGGGAGGTAAAGGACTCCGCCCTTCCGAGACGATGCTTTCAATTCAATCGTCTTTTCGGATTTGGTTTCAAGAGCTTCAACCTTTTTCCCCATTTTCTCTTGTTTCGGGGTAGCCTCAGGACGCTTCTCTATGTTGGCGATGGCGATTATCGCTTTCAAAGTTGGGTCAAATTCTTTGTCGTCACAAATCATCCCAATCACCGGTCCGTTGTTGTGGGCCGGTAATGGGTTGTTTGTCACATTTGGGATGTCTTCATCTGCAAAGACGATCCTCCCCTGATTGATCAATTCTTGCACTGCCTTCTTCAACGTCCAACAATTGTCGGTATTGTGTCCTTCAACACCTGAATGATATGCACAGTATATCCCCCTCTGGTAGGCAGGAGAGTCTGGATTCTGCCTGTTCCGTGGAACATGCTGCAATAGGTTTTCTTGCCTGAGTTTTGGGAAAAGAGTGGAATACGGCTCCCCAATCGGTGTAAAGCTCGTTTTGGGTTGCTCACGGTGGCGAGCGTTATTTGGCCGTGGATTATACTTGTTTGGGTAAGGAGGTTGGTTTCTCTGGAATGGAGGTGGATTTCTGTTGGCTGGTGGCTGTGGCCGTGCCCGAGGTTGAATGTTCATGACTGCATAGGGTGGAGGCGGAGGAGCATAAGCCATGCCGTGATGTGGATAGTAATATTGGGGGACCCTGTCGGAGAATACCTGCCTTGAGGTTCGATATCTCCTGTCTTCTACCGCTGCCATAGCAGATTCTTCTTTCTTCTTGCTTCGGGGCATCCCTCCAGACCCGCCTTGAATGGCTTGGGAAGTTGCCCGAATGGCCGCTTGGCTCAAAATTCGCCCTGTTTTCAAGCCATTTTCTACCATCTCTCCGATCTTGATAGCTTCGGCAAAAGGTTTTCCCATTGCCGACATCATATTTTGAAAGTAATCGGGCTCTTGAGCTTGGAGAAAAGTCGTGACCATTTCAATTTCGTCCATGGGGGTTTCACCCTGGACGCTTGCTCTCGCCACTTGATGGCATATTCTCTGAAGCTTTCTGAGGGCTTCTTTTTTAAGTTCGATAGAGAATTCCTGTCCGGCGCAATATCGATGTTGTATTGGAATTGTTTTACAAAATCTCTGGCCAGATCATCCCAGATGTGCCATCGAGATATGTCTTGATCCATATACCATTCGGACGCTATTCCGACCAAACTTTCTCCGAAGTACGCCATCAACAATTCTTCTCTGCCGTCGGCACCCCTCAATTGATTGCAGTATTTCTTCAAATGAGCAATGGGGTCGCCATGTCCGTCGTACTTTTCGAACTTTGGTGTCTTAAAACCTGATGGCAAATGGACGTGCGGGAACATGCACAGATCGGCGTAAGATACACTCTTCTGTCCACTCGGACCTTGCATGTTCTTAAAGCTTTGTTCCAAACTCCTCATTCTTTTTGCCATCTCCTCCTGCTCGGGGGTCTTTGGATTTTGGCTCGGTAGGAACTCATATCGAGGTGGTTGAGAATATGTATTGGCTGCAACCTGGGTATGGTCCCGTGTGAGTGGTGGTGCCGGGAATGTAAAGGATGAGGAGTCGAAGAAAGGAGCATGTGCGGTGGGGTGCGTGGTGATTGGAACTGGCAATTCAACGGACGTTCTTGCAGATGTATCATGTGGTGCTACCCGAGGATGGGATGTGGAGGGTGATTCGGAGAGGTTTGTAGCATTGGAATACCCGAACAGAGTAGGCGGGTAATTGATGGGGGTATTTGTAATACCGCTTGACCTGAGAAGAATTTCAGGGAACCCAGGGACCAGACTCGGGGGCTCTTTCCCGTTGTTCCAATCGTCCAACATTTCGAGCATGCGGCAACGCAGCATTCTATTCTCTTCCAAAGCTGCCGACTCAGTAGCCGGGATGGTTGTCAATGAGCTTTCCTCTGAAACGGGAATGGTTGCTAAAGGCATTTCTGAAGACATGTCGGCACCTTTTTTTGATCTAGTAAAATAGGAATGAGTACTTTCAAGTTGCCGAACTTTTCCTTTGGACCTTGTGAAGTACGAATGTGGTGCCAGATTACCACAAAGTCAACCACTTTTACTAAAACCTGGATTTTGGCAAACAAACGGTTAGTCTGAAACAACATAACAGATAAGTAATCTCACGTTGGGTGTGATGCACTTATACAGGTGACAAAGTTGCTACATGTATTCGTTTGCGATGCGTCATTCCGGTTTGTATTTTCTTTCGCCTTCATCTTTCATCGATCTTCTTTAACTTCTTTCCCCTCCCCCCCCCTTTTTTTTTTCATTTTTTTTTTCATTTTTATTTTTATTTATTTATTTTTTAGTGATGGTCGAATCTTATGTGGATTGCCTACGTATCATGTCCCCGCATGAATCAGACCGAGCGTAGTTCGGAAACAATAGACATAAGATGAAGTGTTCATGAATTTTATTTCAACAAACTTAAAACTTGAAACAACTTGCAAAATACAACAATGGAGAAAAACTTGTAAAAGGACAAACAGACTCTAAAACAAAAGACTCTCCTAAGCATGTTCCAACGCCTCGAATCTTTGCGCCGGGGGGGCGCTGTTTGGCCTTGCTGCAGTTCTTGGGGTGAGATCTTTCTGTATACTTCCCAATTCTGCCATGACCTGGTGGACACATTCCATGATTGAAGAAAAGAGGGCAGGCCGAGGTACTTGTTCGCAGTTCAAACACTTCATAGTAATGTAGTGCCCGATCTCATTGATCCTGGTTCTGATTATGTCTTTTTCTCTGAGCAGCTGCCCTATGTGCCTGTTCTTTGCCCCTAATACTTGAGAGTTGCCGGAGACATGGTCCAAGAGCCTATCTATTTGTCTTTCCATCCGTGCCATCAAGTTGTGACAACGGTCTCTATCTGCTTTAGCATCCTGGACTTGCCTGAGAGTTCGCTCTCTAAGAGTGGCATTTGCTTTTCTCAAATCAACGATGATCGCATCATAGTCTTTCTCTACTTGTTGTAGACGGAGTGCTTCTTGGTGGGCCGCTCTCTTCCATTTTGTTCGGATTGCAACCAAAGCCGCTTTTGCCTTCTCCAAGTCTTCTTGGTGTTCAAAGGCTTTTCTTTCCAAATCGTTTATCAGCATTTGATCACTCCGACTCCTCCTTGACCTTTCTGCGGCCAATTGCATCTTTTGAATTTGAGTTTGGAGTGCTTCTCTTTCCTGCTCCCAACCGGCCCTTTCCGGATCGAAGTCAGCCTGTTGTATGTCCATGGCTGCTTCCAGGATTCCTTTGTCTTCTTTTAAAGTGTTGATGCAAGATTGGAAATTTTGTGCTGTCTCATGCTCAACCTCCCTAACTCTGGCTTCTATTTCTCTCTCCCAATCGACGGCATACTTCACTGACCTTTCTGACCTTTGCTCTGGTATTGGTTGGTTGTGGAACCATTCAAGATAAGCGAGACTCACTTCTCCCCGTTCCCGATCGGCAACCATTTCGTTGATGTCGGAGAGTCGACTACCGAACCAAACCTTATGTGCATAAGTCTCCCTCGGGGTCTCTTCTGTCACAAATTCCCATACAAATGATCGCATATCCTCAATAGGGGCCTTTTTCTGTTCTCTTCCCAGTTGCCGCATGACACGTAGCGGGGCATATGGTTGGAAACCCCTAAAACCCATTAATATGTAGAATGGGCGGTATGTCGACATATGCATGATTTTGGCGGAAGGGAACCAATAATAATTCCAGGTAAGTTGATCGGCTCTCAAAGAGTTGAGGAGTTCTTGCCAAGTCCCCAAGTCTTCTGGAAGGTTACAACGGGCGGCTCTGTTTGTATGACAACGAATATAATTCAGCCAATCTGCTTTGAAGTTTATCACAATTGGGTGATGGTAGAGGTGCTCTATAAACCACATTTGTAATAAAATATTGCAACCCTCAAAATAGTCTTGTCCTTCTTGGCACCGAGTTAAGGCCCGGAAGATGTCTCCTAATATCATCGGAAGAACAGTGTGTTCCTCGTTACTCTGTATATATGAGACCACCGCAGCTAAACGGATTCTGATGCGTCCACCACGTTCGGGAAAAACCATGGTTCCCAAAAAGCGATCATGAAAGCATAGATTCTTAAATCTCCCCAGGCGTCATAATTTAGCTGGTTAACAAATTCGACGTTTGAGAATTTCCCAAACCCTTCCTTATCACCAAATCTGTCGTAGAGATAATCTAGTGGCACCCAACCGTTCTCCAGACAAACGAGGGGAACCCGCCGGAGACATAGCTTTTTCAAGAAGTTATTCACACTCATCTGCCTAGGAGCTGCAGGTCTCATCTTGTGCAAATCTCTTCCGAGCCCTGTGAGTCCGCCCAATTCTTCCAAAGTGGGTGTCATTTCACAATCCCGGAATTTGAACACATTGCTTGTTGAGTCCCAAAAACTCACTAAAGCTCTGATCACATTTTTATCCGGTTTTATCATCGTGATGTCCGGAAGAAATTTGAGGTGCTTGTGAACTTGATTTCTTTCCCAAGCTGAAAAACTAGTCCACCATTTACGGAGCCGATCTGGGGTTTTGTCCTGAACCATGAACATAGGTGGTATTTCGTCTCTCACCCTTTTTTGGCCGATTCGTTGCGAGGAAGTCATGCTGATCCTAGAAAAGATAAAAAATGGATTTAAGATTTTGTTTTTTTTATTTTTTTATTTTTTTATTTTTTTATTTTTTATTATATATAAAAAAAACGAATCTTGTTAATACGGCCTTTCAACACTTGAAGAAGATTTGAAGGCTGTATAACAGGATACCAGTGTGATATCTATATTCCGTTTTGCAAAATTAGTCCTCCGGCGCCCCTTTTGAGGCGTTTGGCTATTTTTGCAAAATTTCCTAACTCTCGACTAAGAACAAAAATCATAATTCTAATATATTTTTTTTTATATATATTTTTTTTTTTTTTTTTTTTTTTTCTTAAAAAAAATCAGTATTAGTTGAGCCCGATATGGGTTGCCTACGTATCTCATTTTTGGTGAGAATCAAACTTGCGTAGTTCGAAAATAAAAGAATTAAATCATTTTAAGAAAAGAAAGCGAACTATTTTTTAAACAGCATTTCTAAAACAAATTATTTTCAAAGGAACTAAGAAAATTTATTTGAAAATTTATTTTCAAAGAAACTAAACTATTTTTGTAAAATTAAGAAAATTTATTTGAAATTTTTTTTTTTGCATTTTTCAGAATTTATATTTTTTTTTAAGAACTAACTATTTTCATAAAATTAAGAAAATTTATTTGAAATTTTTTGCAATTTTTTTTTTTAGAATTTATTTTCAAAGAATTAACTATTTTCATAAAATTAAGAAAATTTAGTTTGGAATTTTTTTTTTGCATTTTTCAGAAATTATTTTAAAAAAAACTAACTATTTTCATAAAAGTGAAGAAAATTTAGTTTGGAATTTTTATTTTTTATTTTTATTTTTTTTATTTTTTTCATTTTTTTTTTATTTTTTTATTTTTTTGCATTTTTTCTAACTATTTTCATAAAAATTATTCTAACTATATACCATGACGTTTTCCACTTCTTCCTTTTTTTTTAACAAACCGGTCGGCATGTAAGATCGAAACAAATAAATGCACAAAAAAAGATGCAACAAGTTGGTCTTTTTGTTTCAGGTACACCTGTCCTAGACAGGCCTAACCCCTGTGTTGAGCCTCCTAAGTCAAATATGCACATGATGCAAATAAACGTTCCTATCGGGGATCCGGCATAAGGTCTTGTTATTCTAAATCATCATCCTGTTGGAAAAGTGTCTAGACTGGCTTTAACTCGAGCGGACAACTCGAGCCGAAGAGTGTCAGTGCACCGGTAGCATGGCTTTCCGGCTTAATTGATAAAACTCTCCGCCTAAACATGTGTGACTACAAAATCCTTCACCGGGTGCCAAGCACCACAGCTATCTTGAGAAAAACGGGCTATGTCAAGCAAATGCCCGGTATTATATTTCAAAAGACTCAAAAAAAAAAATGGGTATCGGCACAATTTATATACAGTTCACAAAATATCAAAGCGGTAAAACAATATTTAGCATATAAAATATAAACATGTAATAAAATCAGATAATAAGTAAGCCAAATAAAATAATTATTCAAAGCTCGAATTCTTAAACCTCAACCAGTGGTTCTGGGTTTGTTTCCCCAGCAGAGTCGCCAGAGCTGTCACACCTCCTTTTGGCGGGCCCTACCCCGAAGGGTAGAGGCACAAGTGAGTTTTTCCAATTTAAGTGACAATATTCGAAACAGGATTATTTTATTTATTTCAGAGTCGCCACTTGGAATAAATTAAGGTGTCCCAAGTCACCGATTTATTTAAATCCCGAATCGAGGAAATTTCGACTTTCCAAATGAAGTCTGCGAACCAGAAATTCTAAGTAAGGAATTCTGTTGACCCGAGGGAAGGTGTTAGGCACCCCGGATCCCGTGGTTCTAGCACGGTCGCTTCAATTATTATAAATGGCTAAAAATATCTGATTTTAATACATGTTATAACTTACGTGCTTTTCTAATTATTTACCGCTTTTAAATCACTTGAATTATTCATAATTAAAAAATTGAGTTACGCGTACGTGTACATAATCACAATATTACCTAAATCAAACTATGAGTATTTATCAATTTCCTAAAACTAACTTGAGATTATTGCGAAGATCATAGATATGAAATCTATCATTGTGAAAAGAAAATGTAACTTACTGTTTTGGAACATATATGTACCGGTAACATTGTTATAAAGAAAATGGAGAAGCTTCGGTATATAATGGAAATGGGAAAAAAGCTAGTATCTCTAATGAACTGGGCCTAACAAAAGTGTTTCTCATATGGCCCAAATTTTCTTTTAATAGCAAAATTAATTCCTAAAAACCGTTAGCCCATTTTTGAGTTCAAATTTCATTTTTTGTAATCTTAACATCCTTGGCCAGTAACTCATACAACACCTTACCAAACAAATTCTCAGCAAAAGCAATACCAAAATCCATGAACATAACATATGACATGTGAATCATGAACACAGACTCAAGGCATCGATTATTCGTCCGATAAATTCATTTTGCACTAATCAAATTTAGCAAAGCATTCACCAAGTAAAAAAAAACGAATTACCAGAAATGTTAAACGGTTTGCATCATATAACTATCACATTTTAAATCTAAAGTAAATAGTAGAGAAAGAGTAAGGAATCAAAAACCTCAGTTGCTTTTCTCTAAGAAACTCGAACTCAAAACAAAATGTTGAAACAACAAAGTTGAAGTTTCCGATCAAAACTCAAGAGCAAATCGAACCAGAGAGCTGTTACTAAAGCAGTCTATTATCAGAGTATAACAGTTTAATTACATTACACTTGAGAGGTTATACTGAAAGCTGCTTATTACGCCAAGACTTAATATCTATGGGAAGTTCTAAGCTACAACCATCACAGGATTTCGACTATATTTCATAAAAGGCTACAACTTTAGAAAAAAAAAATGAATTCAAATCCAGAGTTTAACAACCAGCTAATACAAACAGTTTCAGTCCATTAAATTCCGACTAACACGTTCATAATTGTTTAGACAGTTAAACTAAGCTGAAAATTCCAGGCCAAAGCAAACAATTTTCATCATTCAACTTCAAATGTGTGCATACATGGTGATTCATTATCCAACGTCACTTGAGTCTAACGACATACCTGGAATTCGAAAACAAATGGACGACGACAAAGGAGTTAGTGGCAGTTCGGCAGCAAACTAACAACGAATGAAAGCTTAATTCCAGAGACGAACAAAACCGATGAAAACCAGTAACGCAACAGTCCAGGCAGCAAATGAGTAGTAGCAGATAATGAATTGGAAATTGAAACAGCAAACTGGAAGTTCAAACCAACAAAGCTGAGATTTCAAAACAGCAACAAATGTTTTTTTTTTTTAGTGAGTATCCTGTTTGTTCACTGTGAGTATTTTCCAGAGAGTCTCCACTGTATGTGTGTCTGTTTTTCTCTGCCTCAAACGTGTGTTTTTTTTTTTTGTGTCCAAGTGTGTGTGTCAAAACAGTGTTTTATAGCCTACAGATCTCAACTAACAGCCCTTCCTTTTTTTCAATTTCAGATCTGTCCAGCCCCTATTATTCCCCTTTTTTCAAACCTTTTTCAATTGTATATTCCCTATCATGTGTATCCTGATTTTAACAACTGACCAAGCACTCAACAAAGCTGAAAATACTCATTATTACCCTCACATTCTCTGATTATTCCCTCCTGATTTGTCTAAAGGTGGGATTTATAATTAATCAAATCCTAAAGGTGCAAACTAATGAAATACACTGCTGTCCAGCAAGTTTTAACAACTCATTTCCATGTGTATTGCACTTTAAAGGTTGATTTTAGGGCTACTTAAATGGACTAACAGCTATATCCAATTCACAACCTAATTTAGAATCAACAATGGTTCGAAACAAACAATCCAACAATTAACTCCACATTCTGAAACAAACAACAAACCGAAAAATTTTAAATCAAGCAAAATAGTGAACCACTGCCCGGAATTTCAAACAACAAATTTGCGAATTGAAATGACGACATTCGTTAAGTCGAATCACAACATGTATGATCGACAACAAAAGCCGACAAACAAATTCTCAAATTTGTAACACTCAAAGCCGAGAGAAGAGAAGAAAGATGAAGCAAATACGAAACTAAATGTTCGACGACGCTAATCGACGCGAACTTGTATTCAACAACATTGGTAATCAAATAGACAAAGCAGAATTTTAGAATTGACAAATTCAATGAAACAGTGTTTCGGCCAAAGAAAAGAAAAGAAAAAAAAATGAAGCTAACTAATCGACGACGCTAATCGATGCGAACACGTATTTGACAACATTCGATTATACAATTACGATATGTGCAATCGATAACCGATAATCGACAAACAGTGATAATACACACTTTCGGACAGCATGTATAAATTCAATATCAAACAACCTAACGATATTAATCAACGAATCGAATTCGATTCACAATTAACCGTTTAAACAACGAAGAATAACAACTAACAAATCGACCAAATAAAAGGTCCCAAGAGATGAAGAAGAAATGAAAAATGGGGACGGCTAAAAGAAAAAAAAAAAAAAAAAATTGGGAAGAGTTCAATAAATTTAAACCAAACAAACACGCAAAACAAATCGAAATAAATAGGAAAATTACCTCAAAAGAAATTGAAAGTTGGACGGACCCGGCTCCAAATGATTCGAGTTTTTGCACCTTTTGAAGTAAACAGACTTTAATTGAAGTGTTTTTCAAATGAAAAACACTCCAATTAAAGTCTATCGACTTCAATTACTTTTAATTCGAACGAAATCCCTAGTTTTCGAATTCTAGGGTTCTTGAACTCGGTTTTGGGTCTTGACTAGTTCCGGCCGGATTCGAACAAAACTAACTATGGTTTGGTGACGAGGGAGGCTATGGAAGTGTTTGGGGTGAGTTTGGGGCCATTTGGGGTTGGTTCGAGTTTTGTTCAAATCTTTAAATGGAAATTCGAGACTACACCGGTTGATTCGAGGTAAACGGTTAATGGATTTGGCTTGAGGGTGGCTAGGTGGCTTAGGGGTGTTGATTTGGTGGCCGGCGGCGTTGTTGCCGCCGGGTTTTGGGTGAAGGTGAAAAGAGGCGGCGGCTAGGGTTTTTTCGTGGGTCGTTTGGATGCTGAGGGAGACGAGGCAGGGTGTTCTGAAAGGGGGGATGGGATTTTTTGGGGGATTGATATATTAAAAGGGTTATATCAATCAGGACCGTTGGATTATAAGAAACCAACGGTCTGGATTAGTTAATGTGGGGAAAAAATGGTTTGGGCCGGGTAAGGTTTAAGGGTGTGTGGTTTGGGCTTGGGTGAATTGAATTGGTGTTGGCCCAAATCCGATTTTTCTTTTCTTGTTTTCTAATTCTTTCTCTCTTTTCTTTTGCAATTAATTCCTAATTTAAGAATCAAAATACTAGATCAAATTAAAAACCAAAAATTATCTTTACAAATACAAATTAATTCTTAATAATAATTATCGCACACACAATCAAAGCACCAAAAATAAAATCGCACAATTGGACAAAAAATGCAAAAGATACATATTTTTGTTATTTTTTTATTTTCGTAAAACAAACTTAATTACTCTTAATCGCAAACACGAATTTATATGCAAATGCAAACATTTTGTATTTTATATTGATTTAAATAGAAATGCGCACACAAAAGATACAAATAATAAGAGAAAAAAAAATCACGAAAATCACGCTCAAAACAAAACTATTTTTATTTTGCATTTTTGGGAGTAATTCTCATGTAGGGCAAAAAATCACGTGCTCACAGGACCAAGAAAGGAAGTGATAAAAGTCTAAATAAAAGGTACGACCAAGTGTTTATCTGATCTAATTCCCGAGTAATTGGAGGTGGCACCTCCAATATTGTCTTTGATTTTTTTTTTTTAAAAAATATAAATAAAATAAAATAGGATACTACTCCCAAACTTTTTGGTAGGTTTGAGGGGTCGTCTATGTATTCAACCTTAATTTTATTTGTGTATCTTGGTGATAGTGGAGGTTAGTTTGACAGATGGCCAAGGAGTTGTAACTTGTATATATGTGTAGCTAACTAATTTACATTACTATTCCATTGATAACACACACAAAATTCTCCAAACTTCTGCATGTGTTTTCTTCTTTCATCTATGCTTTGCTCTGAGTCAATGTCAATCAGGAACTCAGTGAGTTTCTTCATGGTATCAGAGTGAGGTCTCGTCGGTAAGGTCTAAGGATTGTTTGTCGCAAACCGAAGACGATCAAGAGATTCATCGGCATTTTTGTAAGACAACGATTCCTAATTTGAATTGTAGCAAACCCTTGATTCACTTGTTAATTCAATTTTTTGATTAACGATTCTTCACCACATCTTCGAGTTCACCGAATTTGTTGATGTATAACCATGTCGATTGAGGATGTATCTGATTTAGGAACCTCTATTCCAGCTCTTGTGGTGATTGATCATAATCATTCCATATATGATCTTTTGATGCCCCTGGGTCCTTATCTGTTGGTATTCAACTCATAGGAATGGAGAATTATACTTTGTGGGATTGAGCAATGAGATTTGCACTCCTAGGAAGAAATAAATTGGGCTTCATTGATGGTACAATCACTAGGGATACTTTTGGACCAACTTTAGGATATCAGCGGGATGAGTGTAATGGAATAGTAGTATCATGGCTTATTGGAAATATGAGCAAAGAATTGCTAAGTGGAATTCTATTTCGTTCCAATGTACTCTTGGTTTGGAAGAAATTGCAGGAGAGGTTCAATAAAGTGAATGGATCACGTTTGTACTCTCTTCATAACTAGATCTTTACTTTGACTCAAGGAGCATCATATGTGTCAGTGTACTATTCAAGGTTGAAGGATTTAAGGGATGAGTATGATTCAATGATGCCACCTCCGTCATGTGACTGTGAGAAATCAAAGAATATTGTAGTGCATTTGCAATATCAATGCCTATTACAATTTTTAATGGCACTGAATGGATGTTATAGTCAGGCAAAGAGTTAAATTCTAAGAAAGTCTAAGGTGATTAATGTGAACCAATCGTATGCTTTAATTTTTCAGGATGAGAGTCAAAAACATGTGGCAGGAAGTAACTATGTTGCAGTTGAAACCATGGAATCAGGTGCATGATTTACAGCCAGAAACAATGTGCCTAATGTGACGACCCAAAGGGTCATCACTTATTTAATTAATCATTTCGAACTTCTGAGGCCTTGAAAACCTCATTCTAGGTTGCCTCGATTTACGTGCACGATCCGAGCATGTAGCTGGAAAGATTTTGTGATAGAAAATATGAATTCTATGAGAAATTTGGATAAAAATGATATTAATATTGATATGGTTGACTTCGGTCAATATTTTTGGTAAACGGATCCGGACCCGAGATTGGATGGTCCCGAGAGGTCCGTAGGAAAATATAGGACTTGGACATGCGTCCGAGTCGAATTCCGAGGCCTAGAGCCCAAGTTATGAATTTTTCTATGAAATTGTTTTTGATGTAATTGTTAAAGGAAATGAATTAATTGACCTTGGTATCGGGCTCGTATTTTGGTTCCGACGCCCGGTACAAGTCTTAAATATTATATATGTAATTTCTGTAAAGTTTGGTGACATTCGGATGTCGTTTGAGATGTTTTGGACCTTGAGTCCCAAGTTTGAAAGTTTTGAAAACCAAAAGTATGAAAATCATGAATTTGAGGCTTGATTTGATGAAAACGAGGTGATATGGGCGATGTGATCGCACGAACAAGTTCATAATGTGTTTTTGAGGTTGTGTACATGTTTGGTTTGGAGCCCGGGGGGCTCGGGTAAAGATTTGATAGGCCGTTGGATTAAATTCTGAAATGTTGCACTGCTGGTTTTTCACCCAGCTGTTGGCTTCGCAATTGCGAAGTATTTCTCGCAATTGCGAAGGGGGCAGTACAAGGCAGGGCTCGCAAATGCGAACCCTGATCGCAAATGCGAAGCCCCATTGACCCAGCCTTGTTCGCAAATGCGAACAATTGTTCGCAAATGCGAACCTACCCTTGTCCTGCCTATGTTCGCAAATGCGAACAAAAGTTCACAAATGCGAACAATGCCCTTTACTGCATGTGTTCGCAAATGCGAACATTAGTTCGCAAATGCGAACACTGCCCTTCCCAGCCTTGTCCGCAAATGCGAACATATGTTCGCAAATGCGAAGCCCCCAGCTTTGCCTTGGCTTCGCAAATGCGAACAAAAGTTCGTAAATGCGAACTTCCCAGCCTTAGCTTATTTTTCAAACTCCGAAATTGGTCGGGGTTCGCAATTGCGAACCCATGTTCGCAAATGCGAACACAGAGACCTGTAAAACACGATTTTAAGTTCATTTCTTCACTTTTTACAAAACAAAAACACCCATTTGCGATTCTTCACGGATTCCTTCTTCATCAAAACAATTGTAAGTCACTTTTTACTTAATTCTTTCAATTCCTAACATCATTAAACATGTTTTCATTAGAAATCAAAGGTTTTCATGGTAGAATTTCTTGTTTTTGTTAGAAAATAGGGTTTTTCATAAATTGGGGAATTGGACCTCGAATTGAGGTCCGATTTTGAAACAAATCATATACATGAACTCATGGGGGGATGGGTAACCGGATTTTGGTCCTAACCCCGAGTTCCGACCATGTGGGCCCGGGGTTGAAATTCACTATTCCGGGCATAATGTTGTAAAAGTTGTATTTGGTCTTAAGAATTAGTTTGTTGGGTAGTATTGATGATATTAAATCAATTGTGTATAGATACGATTGGATTGGAGCCAAATTTGAAAGAAAAAGACATTTCCACGGATTGAATTGTTCATAAGCATTCGAGGTAAGTGTTTGTTCTATCCTAGCTTGAGGGAATAAGATTATGTGTTATGTGTTATGTGATCGAGTGCGGTGTATGGACTGTGGTGACGAGCATCCATACACTGGCGTCTAGTATGACCGTGAGTCGTTGGAAAAATGATTATTTCGAGATATATTACAGATGAATTGTTATTGTTCTCCCTTGTTGGGACTTGTTGTGAAGATGATTATTGATTGCCCTTGTTGGGACAGTTTATGAATTACTGCTTCTTTCTTTGCCCTTAACTGTGATTGTTATTTGGGTGAGGAAGAGTGATAATGCACGAAGGGTGATGCCGTGCCATGTTTATTTATTTATGCACGAAGGTTAATGACGTGCCATGTTTATTTATTTATGCACGAAGGATCATGCCGTGCCCTGTTATTGAACCATGTACGAAGGATCATGCCGTACTATGGATGTGAGAATGAGAGTAAAAGCACGAAGGGTGATGCCGTGTACTTTATTTGATTATTTGGTGAGGATGAGAGTAAAAGCACGAAGGGTGATGCCGTGCAACTACTTGCTATTCCTTGACTTGATATTACTTGTGTTTACATTATACTTTGTTTTTCCTTGTGAATTTATTAACTGTTGTTAATTGTTGAATTCTTGGAGATATTCCTTATTGTGTTATTACCTGGTTATTTCTTGTTACTCTGTGGTATATATATATATATATTGAATTGCACAGGTTTATGTGGGTGTATGGTCCTAGGCTTGTCACTACTTCGCGGGGATAGGCCAGGCACTTACCAGCACATGGGGTCGGTTGTGCTGATACTACACTTCTGTGCGTTTTTGCACAGGTCCAGGTTACGATCAGGAGCAGCAGTAGCAATAAATCGATTGCGTGGGAGTTGATCATATTGAGACCGAGGTAGCTTGCAGACGTCCGCAGGCCCGGCGTCTCTCTCTTTATTTATGTTATTAGTCGTAGTCTCTTTGTTCCGAGACAAACAGAATTATGTTATATTTCCTTCAGACTTTTATGTGTAGTATTCCATAGTAGTTCGTGAGTTGGTGACTCCACGTCTTGGGTAGAGGATTTCAGGTATGATTTTCACTTTGTAATTAGTTATTTCTATTTGATAAAGTATTCCGCATTTATTTATTTAAAATTGTGTTAAAAACAGGATAGTATGAATACAGTGGCTTGCCTAGCTACCATGAGTAGGCGCCATCACGATCCCGATGTTGGGGAAAAATCCGGGTCGTGACAAGTTGGTATCAAAGCTCTAGGTTACATAGGTCTCACCACTCACGAACAAGCTTAGTAGAGTTTGAGAGGTAGGTACAGAGACGTCTGTACTTGTCCTCCAGAGTCTATTGAGTTAGGAAAGAGTCTCTCATTTGTTCTCTCTTGTCGTGCGACTTGTTCCTCAATTACTGATTGGATTTCTATTCTGTCCTTTCGCAGATGGTGAGGACACGCGCTTCTTCGTCCGCTGACCAGCAGCCCGAGCCCCAGGCAGCTCCCGTGAGGGGCAGGGGCCAAGGCCGTATCAGAGGCCGTGGTAGGGGTAGAGCTCAGCCCCAGGCAGCTACTCCGGAGGTGGAGCCTCATATTGAGATTGACGAGGAGGTTCCGGTTCTAGTAGCTCCAGTGGGCCCAACTCAGGTCCCAGGATATGCTTTATTTACCCCGGATCTCCGGGATTCTTTGGTCAGAATAGCGGGATTTATGGACAGCATTGCCGGAGCGGGTTTATTATCAGTTGCCCCAGCCGCTTCTCAGGCTGGAGGAGGGGCCCAGACTCCTATTGCTCGTACTCGGAGCCAGTAGCTCCTCAGCCTCAGGCACCAGTAGTTCAGCCAGCTGTGGCCACTCAGTCAGGTACCACGGCTCATGCCGGTGATGGAGCGGCCATGACTTCTGATTCGTTATGGAGGCTTGATCGGTTCTCCAAGCTATTTACCACTACATTCAGTGGAGCCGCATCAGAGGATCCTCAGGACTTTTTATTCAGTTGCCATGAGATTCTCAAGACTATGGGGATCGTGGAGTCAAATGGAGTTGACTTCTGTACATTCAGGCTTGCAGGATCCGCCAAGACTTGGTGGAGAGATTATTGCTTGACTCGACCAGCGGGGTCCCCAGCTTTATCATGGGATCAGTTTGCGGAACTATTTATGGAGAAGTTTCTCCCTGCTACTCAGCGGGATGTACTTCGGAGGCAGTTTGAGCGCCTCCATCAGGGCACTATGACAGTTACACAGTATGAGACGAGATTTATCGATTTAGCTCGTCATGCAGTGGTGATACTTCCCACGGAGCGGGAGAGGGTCCGCAGGTTTATAGATGGGCTTAATCAGCCGATTAGACTCCAGATGGCTATGGGCGTGGGGAGTGACATATCATTTCAGAAGGCAGCCAATGCAGCACGCAGAGTTGAGATGGCTCTCGCTAGAGGAGGCGGTTATTCTTCGGATAAGAGGCCTCGTCATTCGGGTAGGTTTGGTGCTTCTTCCTCTGGTAGCAGAGAATCCTTTGATAGAGGCCAGTCCTCCAGGCCTTTTCATTCCGCCCTTCAGGCTTCACAGGGTGGACCAGGTGATCGCGATTTTCGGGGGCATTATTCAGACCAGCCTACTATTAATGCTCAGCCTCTTCAGAGTGTTCGTGGAGGCCATTCAGGTCGTCAGGGCCAGCAGCCCTATCAGTCTAAGAGTTGCTACGGTTGTGGTGACCCGGGTCATTTTATCAGGAATTGCCCTCTAGCAGCGGGCAACTCTCAGCAGCGAGGTCCTCGTCCTATGATTCAGGCCCCAGCTGACCTCAGCCTGCCCAGCCAGCCGGAGGCGGGGGTAGAGATTATAGAGGTGGAGGTCGAGACCGTAGAGGTGGAGACCGTCCGGCGAGAGGTAGAGGTCAGCCAGTTGATGGTCGTCCTAGGGATGTAGCTCATAGGGGAGGTGCAGATCCCCGATTCTATGCTTTACCAGCCAGGCCAGAGGCAGAGGCATCAGATACCGTGATTATAGGTACTATTCTTGTGTGTGGCAGAGGTGCTTCAGTATTATTTGACCCGGGATCTACATATTCCTATGTGTCTTCCTACTTCGCACCGTATTTGGTCGTGCCCGCCTATGCTCTGGATATTCCAGTTTATGTGGCTACACCAGTGGGTGACTCCATTGTAGTCGATCGGGTGCATCGTTCGTGCGTAGTTATATTTGGGGGTCTTGAGACCCGTGTTGATCTGTTGCTTTTGGACATGGTAGATTTTGATGTCATATTGGGGATGGACTGGTTGTCCCCATACCATGCTATTCTTGATTGCCATGCTAAGACGGTAACCTTAGCCTTGCCGGAATCACCCCGACTAGAGTGGAAAGGTACCTCAAGCCACTCCGTTCGCACTGTCATTTCCTATGTTAAGGCTCGACGTATGGTCGAGAAGGGGTGTCTAGCTTATCTGGCTTATGTTCGTGATTCCAGCGCAGAAGTTCCTTCCATTGAGTCGGTCCCTATTGCATGGGAGTTTCCGGAGGTTTTTCCTTCAGACCTGCCGGGCATGCCACCCGACAGGGATATTGATTTCTGTATTGATCTGGCACCGGGCACTCAGCCCATCTCTATTCCACCCTATCGTATGGCCCCGCTGGAGCTAAAAGAATTGAAAGATCAGTTGCAAGACCTTCTTGGGAAAGGCTTTATCAGGCCCAGTGTTTCCCCCTGGGGAGCACCTGTATTATTTATAAAGAAGAAAGATGGCTCGATGCGGATGTGTATTGATTACCGGCAGTTAAACAAGGTGACTATTAAAAATAAATATCCACTTCCGCGAATTGATGATTTATTTGACCAGCTTCAGGGTGCCAAGGTATTTTCAAAGATAGACTTGAGGTCAGGCTACCATCAGCTGAAGATCAGGGCGGCTGACATTCCTAAAACAACCTTTCGCTCTAGATATGGGCATTATGAGTTCTTGGTCATGTCCTTCAGGTTGACCAATGCCCCAGCAGCATTCATGGAGTTGATGAATCGGGTATTCAGGCCTTACTTAGATCTGTTTGTGATAGTCTTTATAGATGACATCCTGGTGTACTCCCGCAGCCAGGAAGAGCATGAGCGGCACCTCAGAGTGGTTCTTCAGACTCTGAAAGATAACCAGCTATATGCCAAATTTTCTAAATGTGAGTTCTGGCTGAGTTCGGTAGCATTTCTGGGTCACATTGTATCGGTGGAAGGTATTTAGGTAGACCCAAAGAAGATTGAGGCAGTCCAGAATTGGCCTCGACCAGCTTTAGTGATCGAGATCCGGAGTTTCTTGGGATTAGCAGGTTACTACCGTAGATTTGTAGAGGGGTTTTCTTCTATTGCAGCCCCGATGACCAGGTTGACCCAGAAGGGTGTCCAGTTTCAGTGGTTAGAGGAGTGTGAGGCGAGCTTTCAGAAGCTCAAGACAGCCTTGACCACCGCACCAGTGTTGATACTACCTACGGGTACAGGGCCTTATACAGTTTATTGTGACGCATCTCGTACAGGGCTTGGAGCGGTATTGATGCAGGATGGTAAGGTTATCGCTTATGCTTCGAGGCATTTAAAGATACATGAGAAGAATTATCCAGTTCATGATCTTGAGTTAGCAGCAGTGGTTCATGCCTTAAAGATCTGGAAGCATTATCTATATGGTGTGACATGTGAGGTGTACACCGATCACAAAAGCCTACAATACTTGTTCAAGCAAAAGGAGTTGAATCTACGCCAGCAGAGATGGTTAGAGTTGCTGAAGGACTATGATGTTACTATCTTATATCACCCAGGTAAGGCCAATGTGGTGGCCGATGCATTGAGTAGAAAGTATGCCGGCATGGGTAGTCTTGCATACATTCCGGTCAATCAGAGACCATTAGCTCTAGATGTCCAGGCCTTAGCCAACCGGTTCGTGAGATTAGACATTTCTGAGCCTAGCAGGGTGTTAGCCCGCACGGTCGCTCGTTCTTCTTTATTAGAGCGTATCCGTGAGAGGCAATTTGATGATCCTCATTTGCGTGAGTTGAGAGATACAGTACAGCGAGGAGGTGCCACACAGAGGTAAATCTAGATGATGATGGGGTATTGAAATTGCGGGGTCGAGTTTGTGTGCCCAATGTCGAAGGAATTCGAGAGTTGATCTTAGCGAGGGCCCACAGTTCGCGGTATTCTATTCACCCAGGCGCCGCAAATATGTACCGGGACTTACGGCAACACTATTGGTGGCGTAGAATGAAGAAAGATATCGTTGCGTATGTCGCTCGGTGTCTAAATTGTCGGCAGGTGAAATATGAGCACCGGAGACCTGGTGGTGTATTCCGGAGGATTGAAATTCCCGAGTGGAAATGGGAGCGGATCACTATGGACTTCGTTACTACTGGACTTCCTTTGACTCGGAGGAAATTTGATGCTATTTGGGTCATTGTTGATAGGCCGACCAAATCAGCACACTTTATTCCGAGTATCTGTCTCCTACTCGTCGGAGAGGTTAGCGGAGGTTTACATTAGGGAGATTGTTCGTCTCCATGGGGTGCCGTATCTATTATCTTTGATCGGGGTACGCAGCTTACCTCGCGGTTCCGGAGAGCGGTCCTACGGGAGTTAGGCACCCGAGGTTCGGCTGAGTACGGCATTTCATCCTCGGACGGATGGCCGGTCCGAGAGGACTATTCGGATTCTCGAGGACATGCTTCGAGCCTGTGTTATTGATTTCGGAGGCTCGTGGGACCGGTTTCTGCCATTAGCAGAGTTCGCCTACAATAACAGTTACCAGTCTAGCATCTAGATGGCTCCGTATGAGGCGTTGTATGGTAGGCGATGTCGATCACCAGTTGGATGGTTTGAACAGGGAGAGGCTCGATTATTGGGTATAGACTTAGTTCAGGAGGCCTTAGATAAGGTCAAGACTATCCAGGAGAGATTGCGTTCAGCTCAGTCCGGGCAAAAGACTTATGCGGATCGTAAGGTTCGAGATGTAGATTTCATGGTTGGTGAACGAGTATTGCTCCGAGTGTCGCCTATGAAGGGCGTAATGAGGTTCGGGAAGAAGGGCAAGCTCGGCCCTAGGTATATAGGTCCATTTGAGATTCTAGACAGAGTGGGAGAGGTGGCTTACAGATTAGCTTTGCCGCCTAGCTTATCAGCCGTGCATCCAGTTTTTCATGTATCTATGCTTCGGAGATACCACGGTGATCCCACACATGTGTTAGATTTCAGTACTGTCCAATTGGACAATGATCTATCCTACGAGGAGGAGCCGGTGGCTATTCTAGACCGGCAGGTTCGACGATTGAGGTCGAAGAGTTATCCTTCCGTGCGTGTTCGGTGGAGAGGTCGGCCTCCCGAGGCATCGACACGGGAGTCCGAGTCCGATATGCGGAGCCGCAACCCACACTTGTTTCCTGACTCAGGTACTTCTTTCTTTTGTCCGTTCGAGGACGAACGGTTGTTTTAGAGGTGGAGATTGTGACGACCCAAAGGGTCATCACTTATTTAATTAATCATTTCGAACTTCTGAGGCCTTGAAAACCTCATTCTAGGTTGCCTCGATTTACGTGCACGATCCGAGCATGTAGCCGGAAAGATTTTGTGATAGAAAATATGAATTATATGAGAAATTTGGATAAAAATGATATTAATATTGATATGGTTGACTTCGGTCAACATTTTTGGTAAACGGATCCGGACCCGAGATTGGATGGTCCCGAGAGGTCCGTAGGAAAATATAGGACTTGGACATGCGTCCGGAGTCGAATTCTGAGGCCTAGAGCCCAAGTTATGAATTTTTCTATGAAATTGTTTTTGATGTAATTGTTAATGGAAATGAATTAATTGACCTTGGTATCGGGCTCGTATTTTGGTTCCGACGCCCGTACAAGTCTTAAATATTATATATGTGATTTCTGTAAAGTTTGGTGACATTCGGATGTCGTTTGAGATGTTTTGGACCTTGAGTCCCAAGTTTGAAAGTTTTGAAAACCAAAAGTATGAAAATCATGAATTTGAGGCTTGATTTGATGAAAACGAGGTGATATGGGCGATGTGATCGCACGAACAAGTTCATAATGTGTTTTTGAGGTTGTGTACATGTTTGGTTTGGAGCCCGGGGGCTCGGGGGTAAAGATTTGATAGGCCGTTGGATGAAATTCTGAATTTTTGCACTGCTGGTTTTTCACCCAACTGTTGGCTTCGCAATTGCGAAGTATTTCTCGCAATTGCGAAGGGGGCAGTACAAGGCAGGGCTCGCAAATGCGAACCCTGATCGCAAATGCGAAGCCCCTCGCGAATAATTATTCGCAAATGCGAACCTACCCTTGTCCTGCCTATGTTCGCAAATGCGAACAAAAGTTCGCAAATGCGAACAATGCCCTTTATTGCCTGTGTTCGCAAATGCGAACATTAGTTCGCAAATGCGAACACTGCCCTTCCCAGCCTGGTTCGCAAATGCGAACATATGTTCGCAAATGCGAAGCCCCCAGATTTGCCTTGGCTTCGCAAATGCGAACAAAAGTTCGCAAATGCGAACTTCCCAGCTTTAGCTTATTTTTCAAACTCCGGAAATTGGTCGGGGTTCGCAATTGCGAACCCATGTTCGCAAATGCGAACACAGAGACCTGTAAAATGCGATTTTCAGTTCATTTCTTCACTTTTTACAAAACAAAAACACCCATTTGCGATTCTTCACAGATTCCTTCTTTATCAAAACAATTGTAAGTCACTTTTTACTTAATTCTTTCAATTCCTAACATCATTAAACATGCTTTCATTAGAAATCAAAGGTTTTCATGGTAGAATTTCTTGTTTTTGTTAGAAAATAGGGTTTTTCATAAATTGGGGAATTGGACCTCGAATTGAGGTCCAATTTTGAAACAAATCATATACATGAACTCATGGGGGGATGGATAACCAGATTTTGGTCCTAACCCCGAGTTCCGACCATGTGGGCCCGGGGTTGAAATTCACTATTCCGGGAAGAATGTTGTAAAAGTTGTATTTGGTCTTAAGAATTAGTTTGTTGGGTAGTATTGATGATATTAAATCAATTGTGTATAGATACGATTGGATTGGAGCCAAATTTGAAAGAAAAAGACATTTCCACGGATTGAATTGTTCATAAGCATTCGAGGTAAGTGTTTGTTCTATCCTAGATTGAGGGAATAGGATTATGTGTAATGTGTTATGTGATCGAGTGCGGTGTATGGGCTGTGGTGACGAGCATCCATACACTGGCGTCTAGTATGACCGTGAGTCGTTGGAAAAATGATTATTTTGAGATATATTACAGATGAATTGTTATTGTTCTCCCTTGTCGGGACTTGTTGTGAAGATGATTATTGATTGCCCTTGTTGGGACAGTTTATGAATTACTGCTTCTTTCTTTGCCCTTAACTGTGATTGTTATTTGGGTGAGGAAGAGTGATAATGCACGAAGGGTGATGCCGTGCCATGTTTATTTATTTATGCACGAAGGTTAATGCCGTGCCATGTTTATTTATTTATGCACGAAGGATCATGCCGTGCCCTGTTATTGAACCATGTACGAAGGATCATGCCGTACTATGGATGTGAGAATGAGAGTAAAAGCACGAAGGGTGATGTCGTGTACTTTGTTTGATTATTTGGTGAGGATGAGAGTAAAAGCACGAAGGGTGATGCCGTGTACTTTATTTGATTATTTTGTGAGGATGAGAGTAAAAGCACGAAGGGTGATGCCGTGCAACTACTTGCTGTTCCTTGACTTGATATTACTTGTGTTTACATTATACTTTGTTTTTCCTTGTGAATTTATTAACTGTTGTTAATTGTTGAATTCTTGGAGATATTCTTTATTGTGTTATTACCTGGTTATTTCTTGTTACACGGTGGTATATATATATATTGAATTGCACAGGTTTATGTGGGTGTCTGGTCCTAGGCTTGTCACTACTTCGCCGGGATAGGCCAGGCACTTACCAGCACATGGGGTCGGTTGTGCTGATACTACACTTCTGTGCGTTTTTGCACAGGTCCAGGTTACGATCAGGAGCAGCAGTAGCAATAAATCGATTGCGTGGGAGTTGATCATATTGAGACCGAGGTAGCTTGCAGACGTCCGCAGGCCCGGCGTCTCTCTCTTTATTTATGTCATTAGCTGTAGTCTCTTTGTTCCGAGACAAACATAATTATGTTATATTTCCTTCAGACTTTTATGTGTAGTATTCCATAGTAGTTCGTGAGTTGGTGACTCCACGTCTTGGGTAGAGGATTTCAGTATGATTTTCACTTTGTAATTAGTTATTTCTATTTGATAAAGTATTCCGCATTTATTTATTTAAAATTGTATTAAAAACAGGATAGTATGAATATAGTGGCTTGCCTAGCTACCACAGTAGGCGCCATTACGATCCCGATGTTGGGGAAAAATCCGGGTCGTGACACCTAAGCAGAAGAGAAATTTGAGTGTAGAATGTGATTACTGTTATGGAGAAGGTCACAGGGATATTTGTTTCAATCTAGTTCATTGTGGTTACTGCAACAAGAGGGGTCATCTTTAAGGAAATTGCTACAAATTGATTGGGTATCCTGCAGGTTTCAAGTCCAAGGCCAGAGCTAATGTGGTTGATAGACATTCTCCGTAATTTGAGACTGGTGCAACCAGTCAAGGAAAAATCAATTCTTCCAACAATACTGCACCAATGATCACACATGAGCAATACAATATGCTACTCAATATGGGTTAGTAAGGCTTCCACATTTACAACAAGTACAAATTTGGCAGGTAAGTATTTCCTTGTTAAAGGTAATGGAGTATACTGAATAGTAGATAGATGAACTACAAATCATAAGATAGGAAATGAACGTTTGTTGTTGGATGATGGTAAATTAGGAAGTATTGGAAACATACAAATACCTACAGGAGAGTTTGCTAAAGTAACAACTAGGAAACAGTCCTTTGGCAGGAGGTGGTATCCTTAAGGATGCGCTTTCTATGCTATGTTTTAAATCAATCTATTACCAGTGTCAAAATTGACAAAGAAATTGAATTGCTGTGCAAGATTGTTTCCTGAACACTTTAGATTTCAGGATCTTTGCACTGGAAAAGTGAATGTGACTAGTAGTTGAGAAGATAATTTGTATGTACTAAGAACACACCATAAGCATGCTGGAATAAATGGAGCAAAGGCTATGTCAGTAGAGCCAATGAAAGAACCTGAGATTTGGCTTAGGAGATTAGGCCATGTGCCTATGGCAGTCATTAGAAAGATTTCTGATTTTAGGAATAAAGATGCTTTTCAATTATAAACATTGTGATGTATGCCCCTTGTCAAGGCAAACACGATTACCATTCTCTGTTAGTACTAGTAGAGCAGATGAATCTTTTGATTTGATATACATGGATATATGTGGTTCTTATAAGGCTCCAACCTATAATGAAATGAATTACTTTTTGACATTAGATGGTCATACGAGATGGACATGGATTTTCTTAATGAGAGTGAAATTAGATGTATCTGAGTTACTTAAAATATTTATTGCAATGATTCTTAACCAATTTGAAAAGATGATTAAAGTGTTTAGATTAGATAATTGATCTGAGTTTTTTAATATGTCTTGCAAGGAATTATTTGCACACCATGGGATTTTGCACAAGAGTTCTTGTCCTTATACTCCCAAATAGAACAAAGTGGTGAAAAGAAAACATAGGCACATCCTAGAAATAACAAGAGCAATTAGGTTCCAATCTAATTTGCTATTTCGATTCTGGGGCACATGTGTATAAGCAACATATTATATAATAAGCATGGTACAATCTTGAAAGGTAGATCACCTTTTGAAGAGTTATAAAATAAGCCACCTTCTTTGGCTCACATGAGGATGATAAACTGTCTTTGTTATGCAGCTATTTTGCCAAAATAGGATAAGTTTGGCCCAAAAGCAGAAATCGGTTTTGCTAGATATAGTGTTCTTCAGAAATGATACAAGTTATTTGATCTATCTAATAAAGTGTGATTTATTAGTAGAGATTTTATATTTCATGAAAGCATATTTCCTTTTAAGGATAATCATAAAAAGCAAAACCCCCAAAGTACTGACATTACAAAATTGCAGAGATTTTGTGTAGTGGATAATTTAGACATTACAAGCAGAAGCATTCTGTCTTATCAAGAGGTTGCAGATCCTACTTCACATCAGATTCCAGGTGCATCAACAGATCTTGATAAAAAAATCATGAATCTCAGGACCCTTATGAAGGTGTGACAGACTTTGAGGGTGTTTGGATTGGCTTAAAAGCTGGTCAAACCAGCTTAAAATCACTTTTTAGTTTGTTGGAGTGTTTGGTAACTTTCAAAATAGCTTTTAAGTCTAATGCTTTTAAGCCCACATAAGCTAAAAGCAACAAGTTAAGGAATCCCAACTTATTTTTTATAACTTAAAAGCTAGTTGGGTTTGACCATGTAATTTATTGTTTTATCCCTAATAATCTTTTATTTCCCAAATATCCCTTCGAAGCCAAAAGCCCAAGGTTGTTTTCATTCTTCTCCCTGCATTGTTTATTTTTGACAACCATTTCTAATGCCATTTCCACGGCATATCCAATTTTCATATCTATTGCCTTTCCCTATTTTTTAATTTTTGTGCCTTTGGGTTTTATTTTCATAATTTTTTCTCAAGTAAATAATTATAACCATATTTTATTTTTATCCATAATTATTTTCTTAAAATTCTTTGTCTTTTGAACGATTGCATTTCTTTTAAATTATCAAACAAACAATGTCATAATTGTTTGTCTAGTACAAAGGCTAAAATGCAAAAATATTCGAAAAAGTTGAAACAAATATATGGGACTAAATATAGTAACTTCAATGAAATATTAGCTAAACATAAATAATTTTTTCTAAATTTTTAAAGGAAATTCTCCAAAAATAATATACTTTAGTGTTAACAGTTTTAAGGATATTTCAGTCATTTTATCAGAAAAGTGCTTAATAGTACCTATTTACTAAACACTTCAACAACTTTTCTCCAGCTTAATCACTTTTATCCAAACACGTAACTGTTTTTTTTATAAAACAAGAAGTGCTTTTAAGCATAATGCTTAAAAGCCATTTTTATGTCAATCCAAACAGGCTCTTTGTTGAAGACATAAAAGTAGTAGAAGAGCCTCAAAATGCATAACTGACTTAAAGAAGATCAGGAAGAACAACTAAGCCACATATTTGGCTTAAAGACTGTGAGGATTGATAAACAATCAGGAGCACATGCTTATTTGTACCCTATCTCAGATATCATCAGTTATTACTTCTTGGATTCCAAGTATCAAAGGTTCATCACCAAGTTCTCTGCAGACACCGAGCCTAAAAACTATGCCAAAGCAGTTAAGGATGCAAGATGGATAGAAGCAGTCCAGACAGAGATTAATGCATTGCAAGACAACAAAACATGGACAACGATGCCTTTAACACCAGGGAAGAAGGCTATTAATTGTCGATGGGTGTACAAGATCAAATACAGAGCTACATGTGAAATGGAAAGGTTTAAGGCAAGGTTGCTTGCCAAAAGGGTATAGCCAAAGAGAGGGACTTGATTATCAAGAACATTCTCCCATGTTGTCAATATGGTAATAATGAGGACTATTATTTCATTAGCAGTAATGAATAATTGGGACATTCATGGATGTCTACAATATATTTTTGTAAGGTGATCTAACTGAAGAAGTATATATGGAATTACCAAAGGGATTTACTTGTGAGGGACAACATCAAGTTTGTCAACTTCTTAAATAACTGTATGAGCTTACGCAAGCTTCTAGATAGTGGAACATCAAGCTAACCTCTACGATGACAACATCTAGATTCTGTCAAAGTCACTGGACTATTTCTTGTTCACTAGTAAAGTTCAAATAAAAATAGTAGTGGTCTTAGAGTTTATGTTGATGACCTACTATTTATAGGAGATGATACTACCTTAATACAGAAGACTATGGAGTACTTACAATAAGTTTTTAAAACCAAGGACCTAAGGGAGCTAGAGTTTTTCTAGGGATTGAATTTGCTAGAAGCAAAGAGAGAATTCTAATACATCAAAGAAAATATGCATTAGAACTCATTTCAGATATGGGACTCTCAGGTTCAAAACCGGGCACCTTTGGAGGTCAACAAGAAGATTTCAACATTGGTGTTTGACACTTAGTATGGTATTGAAGATGATAAAGCTCTTGATGATCGCATATCAAGGATTGATTAGAAGACTTCCCTACCTCACCATGACTAGACTAGACATTGCACTTGCAATGCAATGCTTGAGCTAGTTCATTCAATGTCCTAAGACATCACATATAGAGGCTGCCATCAAGGTGATCAAATATATCAAGCAATCCCCAGGAATTAAGACACTAATGATAGCAGATATTTCCTTTCAACTCACAATCTATTGCGATGCTGATTGGGCCTCTTGCCCTAATACTAGGCGATCGGTTACTGGATATTTGATTAAGTTTGAGAGCTTTTTGATCTCATGGAAGTCAAAAAAATAAACAACCATATCCAAAAGCTCAATTGAGGCGCTGAGTATCAAAGTTTGACATCAGTAGTTGCAGAATTAGTTTGGGTGATTGGTTTGTTTGAAGAATTGGGGGTGCATATTCAGAAACCTGTGTCCATATTATGTGACTATAAGTTTGCGATTCAAATATCTACTAATCTAGTGTTTTACGAATGCCCAAAGCATATTGATATAGACTGTCACTTTATTCCCGAGAAGGTGCATTTTGGACTTGTTCATCTATTACATCTTCTTTCTTCAGAACAACAAGCAAATATCCTTACTAAGGGTTTGGGTGTCACTCAACATCATTATTTGTTGTCCAAGCTAAGGTATGAAGAACATCTTCATGGCTCCTAGTTTGGGGCGGTGGTGGTGGTGGTGAAGGAATTAGACAAATGCCTAACTGTGCACTAAGGCTTAATCTATTTTTAGCTGTGTTAGTTAGTATAGTGTAATTAGTTATTAGTTAATTATGTTGATAGTGAAGGTTATTTAGACAACTGGCAACAGCTGGCCAAGGTGTTGTAACTTGTATATATAGGTGTAGCTAGCTAATTTACGTTACTATTCCGTTGATAATACACAGAAAATTCTCCAAACTTCTGTATGTGTTTTCTTCTTTCATCTATGCTTTGCTATGCTTCAATGTCGATCAGGAACTCAGTGAGTTTCTTCAAAGCCAAATCAATTCTATGACTAATTAAGACTATGACTCATGGGGGAAATCCAAAAGAGGGATGTGATTGTCAAAAAATCGGAGTAATATAACGGTGACCAGTTAATTTTCTTAGACCAATGTATCATTACCCCGCCCGGTGTAAATTAAAATTGAATTTTTGAAAAATTATAAAATCCTCTAGAATGTCCTAGTATGGTATCATTGATATTTATCTAGTAGACATATCTAGATGTTCTAGAATATTGTGGGAAGATAAGATATGTCTGGATATTCTAGATGTTAGAAGATAAGGTTGCTAGAATCTTTGTACATTATCTAGAATCATCCATAGGCTAGTATAAATAAGGGGTGTCTTGTTCATTTGTAGCCAAACCAAAATCAAGAAAACCTTCTTTCCTTAACAAAGTTCTCCTCTCCAAAAATTTTCTTCTTTTTTGAAAGCTTCATCTTCCTTAGTTGAATCGTCCAATCTTAGTTAACGATCTTGGGCTAGTAGAAGGTCTCTGAATAATATTCTTCTTCTGCTATTCTTTACATGGTATCAGAGCCATATGTCGGCTTCTGGATTTTGAAGGTCGGGTTTGGTTGATTCAACTAGTTTCCCTAAATGGATTTGGATGGTCATTAATGGACTAGGGATGGAGTTATTGAACCAGTCTAACTACAAGGTATGGAAGGCTTGTATTGAGTCATACCTTGTTGGTAAGGATTTGTGGAAAGTTGGCAATTGAAGAAACACAAGTCCTCCTACTGACGCAGCAGAAAATAGCAATGCGCATAAGAAGTGGAAACAGATTAATGCTAAGAAAGAATTTATCCTGAAGAGGTATATCTCTTCTAATTTATTTGATCATATTATAAGTTGTAAATCAGCTCATGAAATATGGAGGAACTTCGATCGGCTGCTCAACAAGAAGGATGAAGCTCGGCTACAAATTTTGGAGAATGAGTTAGCTAACACCACTCAAGGTAATCTCTCTATTGCCGAGTATTTTTTGAAGGTTAAAAATCTGTGTTTCGAAATTTCTCCATTGAATCCAGACAAGGCTATCTCTGAAGCACGAATAATAAGAATCATTATTCGTGGTTTAAAGTCTAGAATATATTCCATATGTTACATCGATTCAATGATGGGTTCAACAACCATCTTTGGTAGAATTTGAGAATTTGTTGTCATCACAAGAGCTATTAGCCAAACAGATGGCTGGTGTATCTATCAAAGAAGGGGAAGGAAATGCTCTTATTGCCGATAAGAGAAAATATAAAGGGAAATCAAGAGATATAATGCACTTTCAGTCCTCAAGTGGTTAAAGCTCGTCGGGAAAGAAGGGGGAGTCTTCCAGTAATGGTAAAAAGCTTTTAAAATGTTACAGTTATGGCGAAGTCGGGCATATAAAAAGATATTGTCGAGTCAAGGAGAGTAATATGTCTCAAACCAAGAAAGTTGCTGAAGAAGAAGAAAAAGAAGAAGACTGGGGAAAGTGTTTCGCAGCGGAGACTCGAGCAATAAATGCCATGGCTTCCAAAATTTTTGAAAGAGACTGGATCGTGGATTCAGGATGTGGGTACCATCTCACTGGAGATCAATCCAAATTCTCCATCTTTCACGAATAAAACGGACATGATGTCATTGTAACAACAGATAATACAGTCCATAATATGGAGAAGAAAGGCACTGTCGTGATCAACAAGAAGCAAAAAGACACTATCACCCTCAACAATGTCTTCCATGTTCCAGGAATGAAGAAAAATCATTTTTCAGTTGCAAATGATGTAGATGCTGGAAACTATTTGTTATTTGGCCCAAGTGATGTAAAGTTCCTCTGAAATATCAAGGTGCTCAAGGCAGATATTATTCACTCAGGTAATAGAGTTAACGATCTATATGTCTTATCTGCCTTTAATTCATATATTGAGAAAATGAGTAGCAATGGTAATACACATCTTTAGCATGCTAGACTTGGACATCTAAGCATGGATAAATTAAAAGTCATGGTAAAGTTGAATCTAGTAAAAGGTTTGCCTAACTTAAGAAATTTTGGTGGAGGAGAGGTTTGTGAAGGATGTCAATATGGAAAGGCACATCATCTCCCATTTGACAGGTCCTTGTCAAGGTGTAATGCCTCACTAGAACTTATTCACAGTGACTTGATGGGGCCAACAAGAACTCCTTCATTCTCAGACTATTCTTATATGCTAATCTTTATTGATGATTTTACTAGAATCACTTGGGTTTATTTTGTGAAGCACAAGTCAGAAGTTTTCAGTAAGTTTATGGAGTTCAAAGAAACAGTTGAAGGTGAACTCAATTCCATAATAAGGCGGTTACAGACTGATAATGGCGGCGAGTTCACATCAGATGAGTTTCTTTGTTTTTGTCTTCAGCATGGTATCGAAAGAGAGATGACATGCGCTGGTACACCACTACAAAATAGAGTGGCTGAAAGGAAGATCCGACACTTAACTGAGACATTAAGAGCTGGCTTCATGCCAAAAATTTACCTAGAGCCTTGTGGGCTAAAGGCATAAAATGTGCAGCGTATGTGATTAACATGATGCCACTTTCTCCAAACAATATGAAGTCTCACTATGAATTAATGTTTGGAGAAAAGACTAGTGTGAAACACCTCAGTGTTTTTGGCTCTATTTGTTATATTCACATTCCAGATTCTCAACGGAGCAAGTTAGATGCCAAGGCAAGGAAATGTATCTATGTCGAATATGATGAAAGGAAAAGGGGATGGAAGTGCATGGATCCTAAGACCCATCTCTTTGTTGTCTCAAGGGATATCATATTTGACGAAGTGTCTTTATATTATGGAGCTGCATTGGATGAAGTGAGTTCAAAAACCTTAAATAACGGAGATTCAAGCTTGCCCATCGCAGGTGCTTCCCTAAATAATACAGTTGCCGAGGAGTTAAGAGAAAGGGGGAGTCCTGGACCTCAACAACATGAAACTCAACAAGAAGATGATTTAAGTGATTCGGGAAAGCCATAAAGAACTATTATCAAGCCAGCTCGCTTCAGAGATGAAAATTTTGTCAGTATGTATTCATGTTTCTTTGCATGACCAATTGAAGATGAAGAACCTTCCTCATTCGAAGAAGCTAAAGGAGTCAAAGAGTGGGAGCTTGCAATGGATGATGAAATGGAGGCTCTGATAAAAAATCAAACTTGGAGCCTTGTACCAAAGCCGAAGGATGTACAACCTATTTCTTGTAAATGGGTTTACAAAATCAAAAGATGAGTAGATGGTAGCATTGATAGATAGATATAAAGCAAGGCTGCTTGCTCGGGGATTTTCTCAAAATTACGGTAAAGATTATTAAGAAACCTTCAGTCCGGTGGCTAAGATAATCTCTGTCCGAGTTGTGCTAGCCTTGGAAGCCTCACATAATTGGAAGTTATGGCAACTTGACGTGAAGAATGCTTTCTTATATGGAGAGCTTGACAAAGATATTCATATGGAGCAACCACCCAGGTATGTCTCTAATTTACATCCTGATTATGTCTGCAAACTTAAGAAGGCCCTTTATGTCCTTAAGCAAGCTCCACAAGTATGGTATGGAAAAATTGCTCAGTATCTATATTTATGTGGATATGATGCATTACAATCAGATCCTAGCTTATTTGTTAAAAAACAAGGAGGCTTGTATATGGTTGTTCTTTTATACGTGGATGATATGATAATAACATGTAACAATAAAGATGAAGTTGCTAGCTAGGCTTCAGGATGAGCTTTCCATAAGATTTGATATCAAGAAGTTGGGAGGGCTACACCATTTTCTTGGCCTAGAGGTGACAAACATGAACAAAGGTATCTTTGTCACTCAATAATGATATGCCAAGAAACTTGTTGACATGTTTGGATTGAAGCAAAGAAAAACATGTTGTACTCCTCTTGAGATAAGTACAAGGTTAAGGCGGGACGAAGGCTCAATTCTTGTAGATCCCAAGCCTTTTCGGGCTCTTGTTGGAAGTCTCCTATATTTGACTATTACAAGGCCGGACATTACTTTCTTAGTGGCATATATAAGCAGATTTATGCAAAGCCAAGAAAGCCTCACTTAGAAGCTGTAAAGAGGATTCTGAAATATATAAACTCAACATCAGACATGGGCTTGTTTTTCCAGAAGAAGAATGATTTGGTATTAGTTGGTTGTACGAATGCTGATTTTGATGGTAATTTGGATGAACGAAGGTCTACATCGGGCTATTTCTATATGGTGGAACAAGTGTTTCTTGGTGTAGCAAGAAGCAAGACCCAGTTTCCTTGTCAACCACAGAAGTGGAGTATAAAGCAGTTACACTTAATGCTCAAGAATGTGTATGGCTACAAAGACTTGCCGAAGACTTGCATCTACCTATATCAAAGCCAACTATAATCTATGGAGATAATCAAAGTGCCATCAAGCTTGCAAACAATCCAGTATTCCATGCAAGAACTAAACACATTGAGGTGGAACATCACTTTATTCAGGAAAAGGTTTTTGATGGAACTATCAATAGTTTAGAAGTGCGAAGTCAGGAGAATATCGCGGATATCTTCACCAAGTCACTTGCTAAAGCTTCGTTCGAGTTTTTCCGTGACAAGCTTGGAGTAGTTTCAAAAAAATCACTTTAAGGGGGAGCGTAAAAAAAATAAAGTTGATTTTTTGGAAAAATATAAAATCCTCTAGAATGTCCTAGTATGGTATCCTTGATATTTATCTAGTAGGCATATCTAGTTCTAGAATATTGTGGGAAGATAAGATATGTCTAGATCTTCTAGAGTATTGTTAAAAGATAAGGTTACTAGAATCTGTGTACATTATCTAGAATTATATCTAGAATCATCAATAGGTTAGTATAAATAGGGGATGTCTTGTTCATTTGTAGCCAAGCCAAAATCAAGAAAATCTTCTTTCCTAAATAAAGTTCTCCTCTCCAAAAAATTTCTTCTTTTTTAAAAGCTTCCCCTTCCTTAGTTGAATTCTCCAATCTTAGTTAACGATCTTGAACTAGCAGAAGGTCTCTGAATAATACTCTTCTTCTGCTGTTCTTTACTCCCAGATAATGACATTCCGTAAATAATTATTGCCAAGCTCTTTAATTTTACAATGTGAGGTATTAATAATGCTTTTTTTGGGTTAAGCGCTCACTAAAAGATATTAGAACATACGACCAATAAGTGAATGTTTATAGAAGTTAATGTATGGATGTTCTGGAATAGATCGTAAACTGCTTATATAACATTAATTTAATTCACCTTTTAGGATCGTGAAACTTAGTGGTTATTACCAAAACCAAGTACTCCAATAGTTATTTAATCAAGAAAATATATCCAATTTGATAAATAGTATTTTCTTAATTTCAGCGGAATTGCGTAATCTTTGCTAGTTCTTGAGAAACTGATTTCTCTCTTTTACACTGCTTTCTTTCTCACATTGCTGATGCAAAATACTATGGGAGAAACTAATAAATAGCCAGATTTACAAATGGTCGTTTAAAAATAGTCACCGTTTTAAAAGTAATCGAAATTTAACTACTTTTCATGTAAGATAAATCTGAACGAAAATATTGTTCAAGATCCGGAAAAATACTCTAGTATAATATACTAGAATTCCAGTATATTATATTGAAACTTTCCCCGTGCTGGAGTTTCAGCATAATATGCTGGAAGTTCGTACGTAGGTGCACTGATCTCCAGTATGTTAAGTTGCAACTTTCCGTGTTGCAATAAAATATTGTTTATTTTTTAGTAACTTTACAAATGTGACTATTTTTGAATGATCAGTCAAAAAAAGGACTATCCGTGCTATTTTTACAAAATAATCCTGAATGTTACGGTTGAGAAAGGTCATGTTTTCAAAAGCGTTATTGTAAGCATAAACTTTAATTCTACTAGGATCTTGAACATGATAATCTTACATATAATCGTCATAGAAAACATACCTGAATCGTGAGCCATCATCTTTAAGCGGAAGCGTTAATCGGTAATTGGTTTCTCGCCCTTGCCCTAGCTTTCGTTACTGCCGTCTTTAGGGATGGAAGAGAGGAAAAGCAGTAACCCTAATGGGTGGGGAGAGGACCAATTTATAGAGATTTTCATTTAATCCGGTACGTCCATCAAGTAACCAATCGGACGGATGAGATTTATTCATTAATTAAATATTAATTATGGGCCTTAACTTATTGGGCCACATTATTTATAAGAAATAAATTACATTCTCCCACTTGGCCCAATAATCACATAATATTAATATTTAATATAGGAACATTAGTTGCGCATAAACAAATCTCTTCTATAATGTCCATCATAAATACCACAATACGATAAACTAGTAAATGTGAGTTATGGCGGTTATACATAATTTGTCTACATACTCCTTTCCATATACTACAACATTAGTAATTTACCGTATCAGGTTCATAAGCTATAAAAATTTTATGGTCCACAATAATGTCTCCTTGAGACTTATCCTGTAATATCTCAAAACAATAATGTGCACACCATTATGAGAAACAGAAAATCACTAATGTATATCAGAAACATATAAATGAGCTCAGAGTGTCAAAACATCATAAATACATCAATCATAAATATAGCCAAGACCCATTCTATGTACATGTTCTTTAAATATCTTTGGCTGTAAACCTTTCGTCAACGGATCTGCAATCATGAGATCTGTTCTAATATGCTCAAGCGACACTCTTTGTTTCTGAACTTCCTCCTTGACGGTAAAGTACTTTAATTCCATATGCTTGGCACCTTTGGAGTACTTATCATTCTTGGAGAAGAATACCGCTGCAGAATTATCACAATAAATTTTCAGCGGCTTGGTAATGGTGTCGACAACCCCAAGTCCTGAAATAAAGTTTCGCAGCCATAATGCATGAATAGTGGCCTCAAAACATGCCACAAATTCTGCTTCCATCGTGGATGTAGCAATGACAGACTTGTTTGGCACTCTTCCACGATATTGCTCCTTCAACTAATTGGAACAAATAACCAAACGTGGATTTTCTAGTGTCAATACATCCAGCGAAATCTGAATCCGAGTATCCAACAACTTCCAAATGCTTGGATCTCCTATACATGAGCATGTAATCTTTCGTTCCTTTCAGGTACCTCAAAACTTTCTTTGCAGCTTTCCAGTGATCAATTCCTGGGTTACTCTGATATCTTCCTAACATTCCGACCGCAAAGCTAATATCCGGTCTTGTGCAAGTCTGAGCATACATCAGACTGCCAACAATAGAAGAGTAAGGAATTGATTCCATTTCTTTTCGCTCTACATCATTCTTAGGACATTGAATGAGACTAAATTTGTCCCCTTTTTGAATAGGAACAATTCCTACTGAATAACTGTTCATGTTAAATCTCTCAAGAATTCTTTCGATATAGCCTTTCTGAGACAATCCCAATAATCCTTGAGATCTATCACGGAATATTTCTATTCCTATCACATAGGATGCCTCACCCATATCTTTCATTTCAAAATTCTTAGAGAGAAAATCTTTAGTCTCACGCAATATACCTAAGTCATTAGCAGCAAGTAGAATATCATCAACATATAGGACTAAAAATATAAACTTGCTCCCACCGATCTTTTGGTATATACACCGATCAACGGTATTTTCCACAAATCCAAAAGATGTTATGGTATCATTGAACTTTATATACCATTGTCGCGAGGCTTGTTTAAGTCCATATATTGACTTTTTCAGTTTACACACCATTTGACCTTTCCCTTTAGTTTCGAAACCCTCTGGTTGGTCCATATACACTTCCTCGTCGAGATCTCCATTAAGAAAGGCAGTTTTCACATCCATTTGGTGTAACTCCAAATCATAATGAGCCACCAAAGCCATAATAATTCTTAACGAGTCTTTCTTTGAGACCGTTGAAAAGGTCTCTTTATAATCAATGCCTCCTTTCTGAGTATAACCCTTGGCAACAAGTCTGGCTTTATATCTCTCAATATTGCCATTTGAATCGCGTTTGGTCTTAAAGACCCATCTACACCCGATTCTTTTAGAACTTTCAGGCAATTCAACGAGATCCCAGACTTTATTATATTCCATGGATTTTAACTCTTCCTTCATGGCATCAATCCATTTGTCAGACTCATTACTTTCTGTGGCTTGTGAAAATGAAACCGGATCCTTATTAAGACCAATATCAAAATCTGACTCTTGCAAATAAACCACGTAATCATCCGAAATAGCCGATTTTCTAACTCTTTGAGATTTTCTTAATGGCATTTCTTGTGGTTCATTTGTGTCAGATATTTGTGAGTTAGTTTCTTCATGAAGTGTTTCACCCAAATGTTGCTCGGTGTTGTCAAAGTGTTCTTCAACAACTGGAACAATATTTGGTATTTGTGTGGAAGTAGGCATATTTCTGGGTAATAGAATATTGACCCTTACCTCTTTAATTTCCACACTTTGCTTTTCAACACTCCCACTAACTTCACCATTCTCAATGAATCTTGCATTACCGGTTTCAACAATTCTTGAACTATGGTTTGGACAATAAAACACATACCCTTTAGATTTCTCTGGGTAACCAATAAAGTAACCACTTACTGTTCGAGAATCTAATTTCTTTTCTTGTGGATTATAGACTCTAGCTTCCGCTGGGCAACCCCAAACATGCAGGTGCCTTAAACTAGGTTTCCTTCTTGTCCACAGTTCAAAAGGGGTCTTTGGAACTGCCTTACTAGGAACCCTGTTTAATAAATATACAGTGGTTTTAAGAGCATACATCCACAATGATTTGGGTAACGAGGAATTACTTATCATGCTCCTAACCATGTCCATAAGTGTTCGATTACGCCTTTCTGCAACACCATTTTGTTGAGGTATTCCTGGCATAGTATACTGTGCACATATGCCACGTTCCTCGGGGAACTTTGCAAATGGACCTGGACATTGTCCTGACTCATTATATTTTCCATAATATTCACCACCTCTATCTGACCTAATAATTTTCACCTTTTTTATCTAATTGCCTTTCAACCTCATTAACAAACACCTTGAGAGCATTTGCTGCTTGAGATTTTTCTTTCAGGAAATAGATGTATCCATAACGTGAAAAATCATCGATAAAGGTGATAAAATATTTTTCTCCACCAAAAGATGGAACATCAAAGGGTCCACAAATATCGGTGTGTATAATTTCAAGAAGTTGGGTGCTTCTTGTGGCACCTTTCTTACTATGCTTGGTTTGCTTTCCCTTAATGCAATCCAAACATATAGTAAGATCGGTAAAATTTAGATTCGGAAGAATCTCATTCTTTACTAATCTCTCTAACCTTTCTTTGGATATATGACCCAAACGTCTGTGCCACAAGTAAGCAGAACTTTCATCTAGTGAACTACGTTTAATTCCAACATTATGTTGAACATTAAGAAGGGATTCAGAAAAACCAATACCGAGTTTCAATTTATATAAACCATCACTAAGAAAACCAGAACCATAAAAAATAGCATTTTTATATAAATTGAAACATCCATTTCCAAATTTAAAATCAAATTCAGAAACATCAAGTCTTGAAAGAGAAATCAAATTCCTAGAAACTGAAGGTACATAAAGAGTCTGTAATAGATCAAGGTGACGTCCAGTCTCCATGATCAAACGATAAGTCCCTATGCTTTCAATTGGAGCCTTCATACGATTTTCCATGAACAAGAAATCCTTATTTGGATTTGTGGTTTGGATCGTAAGGAATCCCTGCAACGTAGTAGATACATGAGCAGTTGCACCAGAATCAAGCCACCAAGTATTATTAGGAACTTCTACTAAATTTGATTCGAAACATACAAAAGCACTAATTGTACCTTTCTTTTCCAACCAAGCTTTACATTTTAGGCAATCTTTCTGATAGTGTCCTTCCTTGTGACAGAAACGACACGTATCTGCCTTACGTTCCTTGTTAGCATCCTGTTGAGCTTTAGCAGGTGCTTTCTTCTTCTTGAACTTGTTGGCCTTAACTTTAAGTCCTTTACCAGCTCCTTGACCCATGAGGTTAATTGAATGACTCCCTTGTTTCTTAAGTCTTGACTCCTTCTGAGTAAGCATACCGGACAATTCACTAACATTCCACTTATCCTTAATAGTGTTATAGTTAATTTGAAAAGGTCCATACTCATGAGGTAACGAGTTCAGAATAAACTGAACCAAGAAGGAGTCATCCACTTTCATCCCCAAGGTCTGAAGTCTTGCTGCAATGTTAGTCATCTCGATGATATGATTTTGCATACTACGCGAACCATCAAACTTCATGGTCGTGAGTTCAGCCATTAGTGTACCAGCGAGAGACTTATCTGCAGAACGAAAACGTTCTTCCACAAACTTCAGGTATTCCCTGGCACTTTCTGTTTGTGGAATAGTACTCTTAATGTTGTTGGCAATATTCATTCGCATAAACATAAGGCTTAGCCTTGTTAGAGCGTTCCCATGCTTTATGGAATGACTTCTCATCTGCACTGCTCGAATCAGTAATGGCAGCGGGCTTATCATTCAGCAGAGCCAAGTCAAGATCCATCACACCTAAGTGGAACTGGACTTGCTCACGCCATTCAGAGAAGTTCTATCCATTGAACATAGTAACAGACGAAGCAAGCGAATGAAAAGGAATAGCTGCAAAATAGATAATACATGCTCACAAATCAATATGGATTCAACAAAACAATTAAAGCATATTGCAGTTCACCTTTGGGTAAATACTACGATACACTATCATAATTTAAATGTCATTTAGTCATTAATAGGTATTTAAATATTTTTTAACCAAATATATATGTCATCTTTGGACAAACAATATATATTTGACTAAGAATATTAATTTTACCTCATCATATTCACTATTCATAGAATAATTGATTCACCTTTGGGTAAATCCTTAAGTTCTAGCAATAGTAAAAATTAATTTATCCACTAATTTTAAATTATAGGTATTTCATTAATTTCATGGATAAACTATAATTTTATGTATGCATATTTTCATAAACAAACTAGTTTGGCCACTTTGGTGACTAACAAACTATATAACATAAGTGCACACACAAAATATGGATCATAATAATTTTATGCGTGTGAATACTTTAAACAATCTAGTTTGGCCACTTTGGTGACTAACAAACCATATAACATTAATCACATACATAAAATAAACAATAAATAGTTTCGCCAACCTAATAGCCCAAAACAGATTACTATATCAAAGAAATAAATAACTAGTTTCAAATCAACTTATGACATTAAGGCATCATTAACGTTACTCCCCTATCATCAAATTCTTGCACATCATTATAATCGTTATCTTCATATATCACAACTTATATAATACAAAAATCTATTCAAGTACAGAGAATACTTTTGTCATATTCTTACAGGGAGATTGGTACTTAAATAAGTTAAATCAATTAACTATAACAAATAACCATGGTTTGGCTTTTACTGAAGCGAAACAAGGTAGACAAGATAATCAACTTTTGGGATGCATCCTTAAAAGTTGCATACTTGCGGCAATGGTGAGAAGACTTGACAATTACAGTTTAAAACTTTAAAGAGAACTTTCAGTTGTTTGACTTATTAGTTACTTATTGTCCATCAATGCCACAAAGACATATCTAATAAGCATGATAAACTCTTAAACATTGAGTCCCGTAATTGATGAAGAAAAAGTAACGTAACTTCATGCTAGTAGCAAATTTATAAATACGTTTTTTTTTTTTTTTTTTTTTTTTTTTTTAGTTCAAACTATCCAGGCTCTGATACCATATGTAAGCATAAACTTTAATTCTACCAGGATCTTGAACATGATAATCTTACATATAATCGTCATAGAAAACATACCTGAATCGTGAGCCATCATCTTTAAGCGGAAGCGTTAATCGGTAATTGGTTTCTCGCCCTTGCCCTAGCTTTCGTTACTGCCGTCTTTAGGGATGGAAGAGAGGAAAAGCAGTAACCCTAATGGGTGGGGAGAGGACCAATTTATAGAGATTTTCATTTAATCCGGTACGTCCATCAAGTAACCAATCGGACGGATGAGATTTATTCATTAATTAAATATTAATTATGGGCCTTAACTTATTGAGCCACATTATTTATAAGAAATAAATTACAGTTATTCCAACTTTCCATCAAAGTGGGATGAGAAGTTTTATCAGTTATAACTTTCTCATAGAATTTAGCTTAATTTATTAAATTATTATACCAAAAAATATCACTCACGAAGGCCAAATAATACAGTTAACGCATGAATATGGTACAGTAAAAAAAAAATACTAGTAACTAATATTGTTCAAAACATATCTATCAAGTTGTTATATCTCAACGTATTATAAACGTCTAAATGAGAGGTGTACATGACTCAAAACTAACCGAAGATTAAAACTACAGTGAAATGGTGGTGGTCGTTGGAGATTTTTCAAAATATGCAAGTGGGGAGGAAGCAAGAAGTTTTCAGCGGATTTAAAAAATCACCTACATACGCCGCCTATATTCATATTTCATAGTACCACTAGATAGAGAAATAAATAAAGAAAAAAGATTTAACATTTCTCAATATTTGAACAAAAAAAAAAACATTTTCTCAATATTACCTGTTAAGCAGCAGTTGATTAGGATAGACAATTTGAAAGGACACTACTAAAAATGCTCAATTTGCGAAGGTTTTATTTACATATTACGGCGATCAAAACTTCCGCAATATACTTTTACGGCAGTTTCCAAAACTCCCGCAATATTGTTCGTCGCAACTAATTTGCAGGTTTTTTTTTGACAAACCGCCGTTATCATATAGTGGCAGGTATTTGACGGTAGTATAACCTCCACAATTTGGTAGTTTGGCGCTATCACTTATTATAAAGTGGAGGACTAAACATAATTTCTTTATTTAACCTCCGCAAACTTTATAACATAATTATTATTATAGATTAAATAGTGACAGTTATAACCTCCACTATTCATTGAAATATTTTTGTTCTGCAGCATTATTACATAACTATTTCAATTTCAATTATAATTTTCTTCGAATAAAGTTCGTGGGATCTTCTTCTTTTCGAACTGTTGTATGGTATAGGTTGATAAATACAACTTTTGAGGCCTTACATCTCAATCAAATTGTATAGTGGATCTATGAATTATAATGTGTAATCTATATAAATAATATTTTGTATTTATATTAAAGTGCAGCTTTGCATCTGGGACATGTTTGAATTCTACCAAAACCCAGATTAATTATTAATGTGTAACTTGTCTGTGTGGATGTACGTGGTTTCGTAGCGTTTTCTCTGATATTTCTAAAAATAGTTTGGCCGCTAATAGAATTATTTTTTTTTCACCCTGCTAAGAAAATATTAATAAAGAATTTATTTCTAGGATAATAAATACTGAAATCTAATTTTGTTTGCGAAAAAATGCAATACCTTTTAGCTTTATAGTACTCTTGTGGCATATCCATAGAAATCACTTTGCAGACACATTAACTTTTCTTTTAGTAGGGGCCAATGTAAGTTTAATAGAAAGTTCAATACAATTCGTCTTTATGCACCTCAATTAATTTACTGAGATTACTCTATCCATCAACTATTTAGATAATGTATTTTCTATAGTGATAGATGTGTATTAATAAAGAATAATTTAAGGGTAATCCTGTATTTGAAAATAATATGTTAATTATTCATTGGATTGGTTGCCGATAAGGGTGTTCAAACAGAACCGAAAAATCGGAGCAAACAAAAACGTCAAACCAAACCGATTATAAAACGCGGTTAGGTTTGGTTTGATTTGGTTTGGGTACAAAAATCCGAACTAACCCTACATATAAATATAGAATTTTCTATATACTTTTAAGATTTTATATAGTATTTTTCTTCGGAAAAAGTCTAAGAATATTTGGGATTCTCTCATAAGATGTAATATTTAATAGAACTATGAAATGCATCCATATTTATTTACATTAAATGTACGTCACTTTCTTGTCAAGTGCTATTGAAATGTGTCAATCTCTTTATTATTTCATATTCATATGTCAAAATCTGTTAAATTCTTATATTTTTTGAATTTGAAATGGTAGTTTGATAATTTTAAAATTCATCTAAGTTTCATTTACCACTAGCCATATTCATGGGTGCAGTGCCATTTAGTATCCATAATATATTTGGTCTGAAAAATAACAGTTGACACGTGATTGCTTTTCCTTTTTTTTTTTTGGACTCCTTTTTCGCATGGAATACTATACCTAGTGAAAGAATATAATAAAAAAATGGAAAGATGTAACATGTTTCCACTATTATGAAGTATAAGTTCACCAATGGTAAATAGTCTTTTATTTTCGCATCTGTCAATTTAAACTGAAATTAATCATTTGCCATTACTATATTTATTCAATTCAAACGTTTCTTTTTTAGGGGTTCAACTATATATTAATATTCAAGGATATCAGATACTTGTAGTTGTTGATGCTACTTTATTGTTGTTGACCAACTTGTGGATAGCTTTCACAAGATGTTTAGAAGAGTAGCTTATAACGACTGATACCTTTTATCCTAGCATTGAATGATTACAACTAAGCTTTAGTCAATTCCAAAAGAAGAAATAAATTAAACGAGAACAATTTATTCCAATAGAAAATCATATTAACAAGAAGATTTAATTGAATAGCGAATACAATCATGATATCATAGATCATTAATCATGCATATCCAATATTTAAATTTGATTCTAATTAACATGATTAGTCTAAGAATTTAATTCCGTAAATTTGAGTTTAATACTGTATGACTAATGATAAAAGGTAGTATTAAGAGGTAGGGGTGTTTACGGTTCGGTTTGGTTAGTTTTTGATTAAAACTAAAACCAAACCAATTTAATCGATTTTTAAAATTTTAAAACCAAAATCAAACCAAATTAAATAAAAATCATAGGTTTGTCTGTTATTGGTTTGGTTCGGCTTTTCGGTTCTTAGTAAACTAATGATAAGTCGATAATAGTAGAACGTTAGACAACAAAAAAAAAAGCCGACTAAACCCACTTCGTGGGTGTCTGGGGAAGGGAATACTCTAGGCAGCCTTCCCCTGCTTTGCAAAGAGGCTGATTCGAACCCGCGACCTGACACACCACGACAACAATTTAAAAATAATCTGCTAGATTTATGTTTTTTATATATTTCTTTCAGAAATAAAAGTTTATTTACCTGTTTATTTGAATAGAATGAACAATAAATAAACTAAAAGTTTGCTTTGTCAAGCTTTAGCCATAGTTGTATTGCAATAGAAATTCTCTTTCTTTACTCTTGTAGTGTTTCTTTTAACTCTTCTGTTAGGCTATGTGCGGAGGGTTAGAGAATTAGAGTCTCCTAATGAAGAGAAAATTGGTTGAGTCCTATTGTTTTGCGCTTAGGCAATCTTTTAAGATATAAAAGGATAAATCAAAATTCAAAACATAAAATATTTAAAATTATTTACTAAACGATATTATATTGTATATAAATAATTATTAAATTTTGTATATAATTAATTGGTTTGGTTTGGTTTATTTTTCGGTTTTATAAAATAAAACCAAAACCAAATCAAATATTATTTATTTTTAAAATTTAAACCAAAACCAATCCAAATCAAGAAAAATATCGGTTTACTTAATCGGTTTGATTCGATTTTCGGTTTGGATCGATTTTCGGTCAAACCGCGAACACCCCTATTAAGAGGTCTACGTCCCAAAATAAAATGATTCATCGAAGATATAGATAGATGAAATTAAAGAAGCACATGACATGTTTGTAAGGACATCGTAATAAATCTTCCTTTTAAAAACTTGTTTGCAGTCTTCAGACTAGTCGCTATCATCTAAAATTGAAATAAAACGAGTTGCCAGAACTAATTAAAGAAGATATTATTTTTGTGTTTCTCGTCTTTTTAATGGAAGTGGAGCCTTCCCTTTATATATATATCTAACCACATGCCTTTGAATTCAGTATAACCCTAACAACAATAACATCCCTTCGATGATCATCAGGCAAAATTCTTTTTAATTACCACATATATGGTCTGATCAGACGACAGTGTGTATACGTATATCACTAACTGGTTTAGGCAACGGATGATTGTAGCAGGGAGATCTTACCGATAGAATAATTACCAAGTGAATTAGACAATTAGATATTTAGCCAATGGAATTAATCAGCTTAATGGTAGGAACGTTCCCTAGCTAATTCAACTTTTTTTTTCGTCTTCAGGCATTCAGACGACATATAAAAGGTTAATTTATTTATTGCACGGGGTAAAATTGGTTAATAACAGATTGTCGAACGGTAGTATCACACATGGAACCGAAGAGAGACAAATGATGAGTAAGGAAATAGCCAATACCGGATACAATGGGTGTGACCGGTACCGTATAAATTCTAAAAGGAACGTAGTTGACGGTAGGAGTTCAAAGGTTTGCCATCGGATAACATTCAATGAGGGAATATTCGTTAATATTAAATGAGTGACTGTTACAGAGAATATTTGCATCCAAGATGTGTCGTTACATGTTCATCAATGGCTCTTTTATTATCATTTAAGAGGGGCTTGATCATAGGATCTTGCTTTACTAGGTAGAGCTATAAATAATGGGGCCAACAACCATTGTAGAGACACGAAACACCCTACATACGAAAGCTAGACACTACTATATTTGCTCTCAATTTAAACAGCTTTGTTTACCCTAATTTGAGTAACAATTAAACTTGTTTTGTGGTTTTAAGGATATGTGATTTAGTTCAATGCGAACTGATAAACAAGGAATTAAATAGATAAATCGGAAAAGGGCCTAAAATGCCCCTAGACTATTCGTTTTGGTACAATAATGCCCTCCATCCACCTATTGGGCCAAATATGCCCTTCCTTTAATATTTTTGGCTCACAAATGCCCTTTGAGTTAAAGGAGGGACACGTGTCATCGTCCTATTGGCACATTCTAAATATTTCTAATTAAAAATACCCAATATTCATATCCGAAAAATAATTTTCTAAAGCAATTTTGCTAAAACTTTTTTTTTTACTAAAAACTGAAGAAAAAAAAAAGAATTTTTAATTTTTTTCTTCAGTTTACAAAAAAATAGATTTTTTTTACTAAAACAATGTTTTTGTAAAAATAAAAATAAAATCTAAAAAACAATTTTCTAAAACAATTTTTTTGTAAAAACTGGAAAAAAAAAGTAGATGTTTTTTGCTAAAACTGAAAAAATCAAGGTTTTATAAAAATATTTCTTTAAAAAAGTGGGAAAAGAAATATTTTTAAAGAAATTCAGTTTTTGAAATAAATATTTTTCTTAAAACTAGATTTTTTTATTGATTAAGTGTGACACTTATTGTGAAATTGTTAAAAATCAAAGGCCGGGGCTGGTGCGTTTGGTACGGCATATCACATTTTTCAGAAAATATTTTCGCAGAATAAATTATTTTTTGAAAAATAAAAAAAAGTTCATGATAACGTTCTTTAAGTTATTAGTTGGTTTGTGAGTAAAAACTAATTTGTAGAAAAATATTTCCTTAAACCGATGATACAGTTAGCAAAAAAAAAGTGTTTGTATGAGATTTTTGAGTATTAAAATTTTTTGTACTGATATAGTATAATTGTAATAGGAATAATGATATTAAATTAAGAATCAAAATATTGTAAACGGAAATAATTTTTATAATCAAGTAAGAGAAGTCATTTTTCTTATATGCCAACTAAATATAAAAACTTTTTATACAAACACTCTTTCCCTTTACAAAGTTCATGAAAACTGGAAAAAGAAATATTTTTAAAGAAATCCAGTTTTTTAATGAAATATGTTTCTAAAAACTGGATTTTTTTGTTGATTTTTTTATTTTTTGCAAAACAAATCTATTTTTTTTGTAAAAATTGGAAAAACAATTCCTTTTTTTTCTTCAGTTTTTAGTAAAAAAAAGGTTTTAGAAAATTATTTTTTGTGTATAAATAATGGTTCTTTTTAATTAATTAAAAAATATTTAGAATGGCCAATAGGACGATGACACGTGTCCCTCCGTTAATTCAAAGGGCAATTGTGAGCCAAAAACATTAGCGGAAGGACATATTTGGCCCAATAGTTGGATGGAAGGCATATTGTACCAAAACGGATAGTCGAGGGGTATTTTAGGCCCTTTTCCATAGATAAATTAATGAATAAAATAGATCAATCCTATGTGTGAGCTAAATCTCAATCTCGATCTGTGATATTCTCAGGGTATGATAATGATAATGACAAGTGACAAAACAACTCTGATGAACAGTAAGTGAAATTACAAGAGAGTAATGTGTGTGTATTCTCTTATGAGTGAGCAATGATGACTGTGTTACAAATGGATGGGATCCCCCTTTATATAATAGGGGAGTCCTAAATAAGGTACACTTCTAATTATAGTAGGAAATTATATTTGACAACTAGTTAACTGCTGAACACCAATCCATTTCAAAATTCACGCTGTGATCTCCGGCCCATTGCGGGTATCTCGTTCTTTCCGTTATTGACTCATACCGGCATCATTTTGAAGTATGTCATCTTCTGACCTCAGTAAGTGTTATTGACCATGACCTTGGAAAGGAACTTCGACCCCTAGCTGACGTCTTGGTCTTCCGATGTGGTATCATATTTTTCATCGAAGAACGAAATCGGGTAGCCCCGATTTTTACCGTATACAGATAGTCCATTTATTTCTTAGAATAAAATGATAAGAAATGACATGAGCCTCGATTTTCTGGAGACCCCAATAATGATGTGATCCCCGTGATGTGAGCGCTCGAGGTGATCAAAACGTTAAGTCAATTCAATTCCCCAAAACATTAATTTCTTTCCAGTGATGGTCGGTCACTAGAACCACTGAACCGTCGTCGTGAACCTATAAACACATATTTCCCATTTGAATCACAACATTACTTTTATCTTCACCAAATTCTTTAGGTCTCTTCCTCCCTCTATCTCTTCTCTTCCACTGCCTATTGATTCGATTTTTTAGGACCAAAAATACCAACCTCAAAATATCATAGTTGAGCAACCTCTCTATTATGGTAATTGGTAAGTTTTCTGTCTTCAAATCCTGTAATATTTGAATCAGCAACGCTTGATCTGAAACATTTCCAGCCATATATGCCTTTTTGGCACAATAAGAAAAGTTGAGCACTTGAGCAAAAAGGGCGTGATTAGCATGAATTAGTAGTATCATGGCAGAGAGGGGCAAGGAACCGAAGATCCAAAAACATCATTCGAGTTAGGGAAATTTTATGAATATCTGATTCCTGAAGTCTACTAGACTCAGTTTTTTAGTTATCTATTTGCCCTATTTTTATTTTCTTAATTTTTCTTGGCACCAAGTTTAAACTATATATTCTATTCAAGGAACTTGGCTCAACAAAGGTGTAAGTTAACTTTTGCAAGCCCAAATTTTATATTTGATCTTTTATTGATGCTCTGTATATATATATATATATATGGTATTTGTATAATAATTGTAGGAACGTGTAATTGACCAAATTAATGGGAAATTCTACATTACAGGATATGCACTACCGAAGTTTACTCAACTTACAGTGACTTCATATTACGCTTCTTCAAGTGCATCACATTATGGAATATCGTTGCTCACCAGACATATTGAAGAGGCCCATACTTCTGGTGCTCAACGTGAAAGACTCAGCTGATTGGCTCGAGGTGCACAGAATCAGAGCTTTACTTCATATTTTGCAATGAATTTATGTATATCTGGAGCAATTGTTAATTCAAAAGATGGTTCCCTCTAGGGTAATTTCTTTGTACATTTTTCTAATCAAATATTTTTTTACTTTGTAATAATAGCAGAGTTTGTGCTTAGGAATGTTTGAAGAAAGCACACGTGCTTCAGTTGTTAATGCTAAAGGAATATTTGGTAAATAGCCTAAATGGCATAGTTATTGGATCTTGCATCTAAGTGCTTGGTATTGGAAAACAAATGGCTCATTACTCGTTATATATTGTTTCATCCTCATTGGTGTTTAATTGAGTTGGCAGTGACAAAATAGCCCTTTCTTCCAGTTATATAACTTTTGGCTAGGGGTGTTCGTGGTTTGGTTTGGTTTGGATTGGTTTTTTCCTAAAAAGAAACCAAACCAAGTAAGTGGGTTTTTCAAATATTAGAACCCCAATAAAGTCGGTTCGATTGGTTTATGTTGGTTTTTTGGTTTTTTCGGTTATTTGTCGTTTTTTTTTTTAATATAAGACATACACTATCAAACACATATTTTGACGACCTTATTGCTTAACACTATCAAATCAATTGCCCTTTGAAAAATCTATTATATTTATTAAGATATATTGATGATAATTTAATCAAATAGTAATGAATAATATAAGGAGTCAACTAAAAATATTACATGATATAGATTCTTACACTTTAACAAAAGAAAACTACCAATCAAACTAGAACGTAAAGGTAAAGAACTGTACTAAAAGTGCAAATGATTAATATTTACTATAAAAATTTTGATACTTTGTATAAAAGTAAGTGTGTGTGTATATATATATATATATATATATATATATATATATATATATATATATATATATATGTGTGTGTGTGTGTGTGTGTAATTCTAAATTTAAAATAGCTACTCCTATATTTGGTTTGGTTCGCGATTTTTTTTTATTAAAACCAAAACTAAACCAAATTTGATCGATTTTTAAATTTCAAATCCAAAACCAAGCGAAACCAAACTAAAATATATTATTTTTTTATCGATTTTGTTTGATTCGATTTTTCGGATTTTTATGAAAATCCCAACTTTTGGCTATACAAGCAAATAATTGGAGTGAAAACTCATTTTCTACTTTCACATTATTGTGCTACCGTCAAATATTGGTTGCATGTGGAATATCACCGCTGTTTGCTACGATGCTCATCAGCTAGTTAAGAAGATGGTTAAGGAATAGAGCATAATCTTTTCCCGCGAAGATTATGTTATTTTTATGTGCTGAATTCATTTATGTTCATTAACTTGTTGCATAAGGTTGCAGTCCTTTGACTTTATGTGGCAGGGCCAGGGGCTTAGTCTTTTAGTCAGTTTCGTCTGTCGCCACAAAGTGGTGTGGTGGGTTAAATGAGTCGGGACAGGACGGGACGTGCAAGAATTTGGTAGGGAAGGCCCCTCTCTCAGGGCAATGCATACATAGTGTGGTTTAGACTGAAACCTTGGATTTCTTGATTTAAAATGTTAGCTGAGATGGCGTTGGATTTTCCGACAATCGATTAAAGATGGAAATTTTATAACAACAACAACAACAAATAATCCCACTTAGTGAGGTCTAGCAAGGGTAATGTGTACATAGACTTTAACCCCACCCTGAGATAGAGAGGCTATTTCCAAATAGACCCCCGGCATGTTTCCCTCCAAGAACTTCCCACCTTACTCTTGGGAGACTCGAACTCACAACCTCTCGGTTGGAAATTTTACCTCATATATCAAATGTTGATGCTTTATTTATTATAATAAATACTCTTTTAGAATATTATATTTTATAATTACCTTTTAATTTTTATCGCAAAATATCTATTTATGATCACTTTCTACCTTTAAGTCATTAAATAAGCCGTGTATTATTTTTCTCTGTCCCTCTCTCCTCCTTTATCTTTCCTCTTTATTCTCTTTTCTCCCCGGTTTTTCCTCCACTGCATTTAGAAACCCTAGTAAGGGCTATGTTTCGCAACGATCTGGCCGACGATTCGAAGAAGTTATGTCTCTAATTTCTGTTTGATCCATTAAATTGGTGTTTCTTCAACAACTATCTTCGTTTAACAGGCGACGACGCCCAACATGGCGGCAGCCTAGATATCAGTGGATGGGGGACGAAGTTTGGACTGAGGAACTTGAAGAGTCTGTTACCTTCCCCCAATATATTTCAATGTATCTCGCTATATTTCATGTATTTCATTGTATTCACTTTCTCGCTGTATTCCATCAATGTATTCATATATTTTTTTAACTAAGTATAATTTATGTATTCAGATGTATATATGTATTCAAATGTATCTGCAGTATATATTCATATATTTTTGCCCGATAGATGACTTGCTATACTTCATATATTCAATGTATTTTTATGTATTTAACTGTATTCAATGTAGTTATATAATTTCAATATATAAATCTATTTTTAAAGATACCACTGGAAAATATTTTAGTAAAGATACCACTGAAAAAAAGAATGGATTGAATCTCTGAAGATTGCTTTATTTTGGGGTGTTTTTCGGTTGAGAATCTTGTCTATCACTCGTAATACACATTTTGTGTGTTATAATTGAGTTTGTTGAGTTATATTAGGAGTCTATCGCGTTAATTGATTCACTTACTGTTTTAAAACAGCTAAAGACCTTTTTTCTGCAAATTTCGTTACTGTATTCCCGAATACAGCTCGTGAATACAGTCGAATACATTCTCTGCTTAGCTGGACTCCTTTATTTTTCGTCGAGTTTTGCTATTGTCGAATACAATCTATAACAACTAATAATACAATTATAAGAAGCAATTTAGTAAATGATAGCTATAGCAAGCTAAATCACTAAAACATATTAGTAATTTCTGAAAAGATTGAAAACATTTTTCAGTCACCCCTTAATGAAATAATCAAACTTATGGTTGGGGGTTAATAGTACTGCTAATACTGAAATTGGTGTCTCTTTTATAAGCCACTCATATGCCTGACAATATTACCTGTTATACAATTGGTGAGGGATTTATAAAGGCAGCCCAGACAAATATGGTTAGAAACGCAGCCCAGACAAATAAGCAGGTGTACTCCAACCCTAACACCAAATTTAACATTAAATTTTACACTAAATGGTATAATATCAAATTTACTTCAGCCATTACACTATTTTTTACATCAAAAAAGAATATTTTTTTATATTCTTTTCCCTCTTCTCTAATATATTATTATCTTCTATTTAAATTATTTTTTATTTCCTTCAAACAAATTCTATATATTTTTTATTTCCTTCAAATAAATTCTAGTATCTTTTTTCCTTTTTCCATATTCATCACATATAATTCACATTCACCACATATATAATCATTTTTTTGTAAAATTACTTTAAAGGATGAATCAACTAAAAGTAAAATCATTGATAAAAGATAATTAAATAAATATTACATGATAGTCAAATTTAATTTAAGTACCACATAAATATTCAACTTTCCCCTCTATTCTCCCATAAATGCTCGATTAATGCACTACAAAGTGCGAAATGCACATCTTTATCCTTTATTTTTTTGTGTCAAGCTAAAAATTATTCAAATCGGTGACCTTCCTTTGATGTAATGTATTTTTATTTTATGTATTGTTAATTTTATTTTTTAAATTTAGTTTTCACTTTTCAATTTTAGCAACATAAGATATCTTACATTTGTATTTTTTATTTTTAAATAATTGTTATATTTCTTTTTATACAATTATAATAATAATAAAATAAACTTATAATTTTATATAAATATAATATATACAAAAGTTAATATATATATAAAAAAATAGGATATAAAATAAAAATTATAAAGATCTTAATATAAAAAATAATTATATACACACATATAATAAATTAAAAGTTCAAAAAAATAAAAAGATGAATAAAAAAATAATAAATCAAATTTGGTGTTGATGAATAGTGTTACGTCATAATCTGCTTTGTATAAAGGATGCACACTATTAATATATTAATATTTTCTAAGAATATATACAATTATACATGTAGTTTTTGCCGAACTTTACGTATGCCAGTGACCCCTTTGGTTCATATATATAGATCCGCCTCTGCCCGAGCAAGTTGTGGTCGTGCACGTCCCATGAATGATATTTTTGTTATGTGGATACATACGGGTTAATTAATTTTACATTGGTTGTCGCCTGCCAATCTACTGTTGGAGTTTGTGACAATGAGCAAGCTCACACTGATGGAGTACACAATAGGGGTTGTACAAAGTGACAAACGAATAATTCATGGGGTTTCCTAAATTCCACTGGTTTTCTTTGCATAATTTTGTGCTATGATGCACCTCCTCTTATGTCTTTATCATCTTACATGGATTTCATATGACCTCTTTGTTATGTCCTACCATATTTCTGCATTTACTTTGAAGCCTTAGATAGTAATTTGGAGTTGGTAGGGTAAAGTTGATAGGTTAGTGATCGTATATTTTTATCTTACATCATTTAGAAATAATGTTTCAATTTATCAAAAGTCCGTAGTATTTCGACAATTCTAGTAAAAGCAATGACTGCAGTTAAATGGGTGAAAATGAAATATGAGTAAGTGCGACTGAAAATCACTTTCGAAATTGGGACATTTCTTTTTCTTCAGGTTTTAGTAATAATAGTACTTTCTGTCCTATATATAGTGTGACTCCTATATACTGAAAAATAACAAAACACCTTTTCTGTAGACCAAAAGAATTTAAGGAGCTTGGAGAATAATCTGTTGTTCTTTCTGGAGCTTCTTTCATTACTTTTAAAATAAATACTTTTTTTGTTGTTGTCCATCCGGTGTCCGGTACTCGTATTGAAGCCCGATTATATTCAATTTGAGCCGCGTAAAGCCCCATTTAGGGAGAAATTTTAAAATAGCCAGATTTACAAGCGGTCGTTCAGAAATAGCTCAGTTTCAAAAGTAATAGAAATTTAGCCACTTTTTATGTAACAATAAATCTGAGCGAAAATACTGTTCAAACCCCAGAAAATACGCCAGTATATTATGCTGGAGTTCAAGCATAAGTATACTTGAACTCCAACATATTATACTGGAGTTCCAGGATAAGTATGATGGAACTCTACCATAATATGATGGAGATCCAGCATAAATACACTAGGACTCCAGCATAATATACTGGAGTTGCAGCAAAGTATATCAGTCTACTATAATATGCTGGAAGTTCATACACAAGTGCTCGAATCTCCAGTATATTATATTGGAACTTTCCATGTGTTGGAGTTCCAACATAATATGCTAGAGTTCATATATAGGTGCACCGACTCCAGTATATTATATACTGGACCGGTTTCTGTTACAGCAAAATAGCTAGTGACTATTTTCATTGACTTGGTAAACACTGAATATTTTTAAATGACCAATCCAAAAACAGGCTAGAACGTGATATTTTTACCCCATCCGTTGCACCACATCTTTTCCCATATTAATTATGTAGTAGATTTTACGGAGGATAATATCATATACACATACTATGATCCACCAGTTTCTTTTCCTTTTGCATTTTAGGTAAGTCCTCTATCATTATTTTACCTTTTTTTTTTTAACTAATTGGTATTTTAAGAGGAGGGGGAAAGCTCTCCCTGTCATGAATTTATCAGTTCTCGGAATTTAATCCTGAGACAGTATGCTTTCATGGAGACAATGTGATACAAGAAAAAAGTTAGAAGGTGGTGACATAAAAGATACAAAGGTACAAAATAACCTGAAGAGTCTGTCTGAAGCATTTACCCAAAATGCAGCAGAGATGGTGGCTAACTGTAAGTGTCATTATTTTTGTGTACAATCATTTATTTGTATGACAGAGCATATATAATTTCCTCAACTAAAGTATATCACTTTCAGCATATTGCTATATCCTTGCTGTTGTCTTTTTCATATCTCAAATTGAACATAGGCTCCATAAAAGCCCTAACTAGGGTTCCATTTTTCCCTGATATAGAAGTATCAACTTTTAAGACAACTAAAGAAACAAAACTTTAAAACTCTGTCAAAAGAGAAATCTGTCCCATTTATTGTACTTTTCCCTAAAAAATTCTCACCCCATTTGTTACTCCCTCGGTTGTATAAGCTCTATCTTTTTATATTTAGAATTTTTTCAATTTTTAATTTCTCAATTTATCCTTAATGAGATATACTATAGTAAAAAAAAATGTAATGACATGTAACACGGAAAATATCAAGTGTTATTTTAGTATTTCACATAAGTCTTTTTTTATCTTTCAAATTTCGTGTTCAATCAAAATAAAAGTTGGTCTGACGAGACAGTTTAGCTGTATCCGTGGCGGCACGACACTAGTATGAGAGGGGTATTAGATCTGTATCGGATCTGGTCAATAATTTTTGGTACTTTGATCACAAAGGACGAAAAAATTCGAGACGAGATACAATTTAATTCTCGAAATTAGAACCAAAATCTAACGATTGGAACAGTCGTTTTGAGTATTTGCACTTCGATCGGTATTTGACGGCTCAAGTACCTCCGCATGATGTATTATGACTTGCGTAAATCATCGGTATTATTTCAAGTTATCCGAAATCGTTTTGGAAGAATGGACTTCAAGATTTAAGCTCTAAGTTGGAAGAGTCATTAATCAAGTTTGATTTTTAGCATTTGACCTCGAAATGGAGTTTTGTCGGTTCCGTTATCTCCTTGGGTAATTTGGAGATTGTAATTTGGAGGTCCGTAGTTGAATTAGTCTTGAAATGACAAAAGTTGAATTTTGAGAAGTTTGAACGAGAGCGAAGTTTTTGATATCAGGATTGAATTTCGATTTCGGAAGTTTGAATAGGTTCGTAATGGCAAACATGACTTGTGTGCAAAATTTGAGGTTAATCGGAGGTGATTTAATAGGTTTCGGCATCGGTTATATAAGTTGAAGTTTCAAAGTACATTGATTTTGACTTGAGGTTTTATTCATCGTTTCGTGGTTGTTACATTTCGTAATTTGAAGATTCCTGTAAAATTTGGCGTCATTCAGAGTTGATTTGATATGGTTCAGAAGCTTGGTTGCGATTCTAGAGGTTCTTGAAGTTCATGATGATTTTCATGTGTTTTGGAATTTGATTTGTGGTTTTAGATGTTATTTTGGAGTTCAGTTCGCAAGAGCAAGTTTGTGTTATGTTTTTAGACTTGCATGGATGTTTGGTTTGGATCCCCAAGGGCTCGAATGAAAATAATGGGTGTATCGTCATCCGGTTGTGTTTCATCAAAATCTATTTTCTCCTCCTCATCTTCATCAATAGTTGAATTAGATAAAGAGAATTAATTAATTCACGGTTTAGTTGTTCAACAACTCCAACATTATGAAAAAATTGACTCTCAGTAAATTGTCATAAACTATTATCATTATTAAGAATAGTAGGTGTAGGACAGATATGAGGTTTTGGGCCGGGGAGCTGGAGGTAGTGGAGGAGTAACATATTGGACACTCTTGGATTTTTCCTTATTTTTACCAATTTTTTTTAAGAAGGCCATCGTAATTAATCAAATAATAGAAAATAAAAAAAACAAAAAAATATTATATTAAAAATTATGAGTTGGAATGAGTTTACCGAATTGATGAACAACTTGTTGAAAATTGATTATCGTTGAAGACTTCAATTTACCAACTTCACAATTATTTAACAAATTTAACAATAAAGTTAGCAATAATAGCAATTATAGAAGAAAATTAGAGAGATTGATGATTTTGTGAGAAAAATAAAAGAATGAAGGGGTATTTGTAGTTGAAAATAGGAAAAAAGCGTAATTACAAAAAGATTAAGGTTAAAATAAAGTTGGGTTGGGAGGGGGGGGGGGGGAGTTTAATGGCAAATTTGCAAATAGCAAACGATTATTTTGGCAGCTCAAACGACTACTTTTTAAATGCCCAAATGGGCAATTTTTTTTTGAAAACAATTTGACCATTGGGACTGTTTAGGCCCGCCAAAGACCGGTACGGTCCCGGTCTTGCAGTCCCAAAGTGAAGGACCAGCCAGAAGACCGACCCACCTCCACGGTCCCGAACTTATCCGGTTATGGACCGTTTAGGCCAAGAAGCCCACATATACTAGCCGCGGTCCTGGATTGGTCCCAGACTGGTCCCGGGCCTGAACCGGCCCACTTGCCAACCTTACTTAGCACTTCATAATTTTATGTAGGGTCGTCCTTGATGTGATGCTAGTTTAAAAAATTTAACATGCAGACACACTTGTATCTCTATTTATAGTATCGTATGGACTTTCTCAGTTAAGATGTAAGGCACAAAGATATGTCCAGGATCATGTTAGACAATCCAACGGACAATTCAAGCAGAATCACTTGTTTTTAGTACTCTCTCCATTAGTAACGTAACATATATATATATATATATATATATATATATATATATATATATATATATATATATATATATATATATTTTATCTTTTTATTGTTATTTTATGAACTTTCCCGGTATTCCTGGAGGTGTTGTATTAATCAAAAATATAGTTTGAATATACAACACAAGGGTAGAGATAACCCTTCAAAATAATGAGGAATAGGCGATTAAATTATAGTTCGCCTCCTCAATCAACAAAAATACCAACTAAATTTGTTTCTTGTGCTAGGAATCTGCTGTTTGTCAAGCAAAAAGAGGCCTTAGGATTACCTAGGAAGTTGATTGCTTGATTTATGAGAACAGATTGTTGCGTATCTGCTGCCGTCTTAGCCAAACGAGCTGGTTAGCCTCTCGGTAGCAATGTTGAGCGTCCTGATGATGTCTTTGATCTTACTCACAATATGACTGAGATTATAGTTAGTGTCAACATTGTTTTGGAGGATCGCTATTATGTATGGGGAGTCCAATTCCAATATCACCTCACTGAAATCATTTTGTTTGCACCAATTGAGGTCAAATAATAGTGCTGCTTGAGCCTTTGCTATATTGTGATTTTGGGCAGTCGCTGGAGTGGAAAAGACATGATAATATTTCCTTGATCATCTCTAATCGCACCCCCTGAACCTGCTTTACCTTCCCTCTGAAGAAAAGTCCCATAAGTATTTAGCATCACACAACCCCTGTCCCGCTTGAGCCATCGAACCATTAGCCTTTTATGCCCAGGTTTAAGCCTTGTAAGAGTATCACAAAAAGTATTCCAAGTGAGCTTGAGGCCAACTGTTAGGATATGCTTAATATTATACTTGTTGAAACTTTTTTGATCCCCATACCTACAGGTACAGAATTCTTTCCAAAGAAATTAAACCAGCAAATTATAATAGGGATAATATTGAAAACAAGTCTATGGACATCATTGTAGTCCTTTGAGGTCCACCATTGATTCATAATATATCCGATTTTAAGAAATAATGGACAAGTCTATGGACATCATGGACGAAATGTAGTTTGATTGTATACACGGAGTTTAAGAAATAAAAAACTTTTGAAACATGTGATTTTTAATATTGCCACAAGTTTTCAGTATCCATACTATTTTTGAGTTATTGAAAGAGCAAACTGATGTCTTATCTACTACACATAAACTACTTCGACAATTCCAGTATCCAATTTCTGTAACACTCCTGATCCTTTATCCATAACATCTTCCTCTAATCCTTGTACTTACAGGGAGTGGGCGGTAGATCTAGAGGCAAAGTTAGGACATATATATATATATATATATATATATATATATATATATATATATATATATATATATATATAATGTTCATTACATGTATATCTTTTTTTTGTTTTGAATAAAGAAGTTGCTTAAGACAGAGTCCCATTCTTTAGAATAGGTTTTCCGTACTGTGTTAATGAACTTCAAGTCAACATTATGTACTAAATAGAAAGCGTCACAGCCTATATATATAAACCTTATATGCAAGAAACATCTAAATCGTATTCGAGCGCCCTTGACTAAAGAGTTGTTTTTGTAGGTTGCATTTGTATTTTAATGAAAGATTAAGAAGACAGTTTAGGAGTATGTCGTCAGAAAAAAACCAAGTCTCTGTGTGTGTGTCATTTCATGAATTTATTATCCTTAACCCAATGCTATACATGCATACACAAGTTGTGCTCCCCTCTATCTTCGATAGAAGAGAAGAAGAAGAATATTCATCAACGAATGAAACGCTGAATCTGATGCTATAGAAACATCGGTCTTCGATCTTTTCTATAAAATAATACTCTAGAAGTAACATTTCATGCAGAGAAACATACCTGAAAGGGTTTGCTCTCTTGGTAAGCAACCTCCATTCCCAACCAAGAGTTTGTGAATTTGAATTTCCCCAAGAGCAAGGTGAGAAGTTCTTGGAGGGAAGAATGTCGAGGGTTTATTTGGAAACAACATTTCTACCTCAGGGTAGCGGTAAAGTCTGCGTACACACTACCCTCCCCAGACCCCACTAAGTGAGGTTATACTAAGTTATTGTTGTTGTTATTGTTATTGTAAACCTATACCTGAACAATATTTCCTACTCCTTTTCTCCCATTTGGAATACAACTTTCTATTAACCTTTCATATTAGTTTGCAAATTCGATATACAACTCCATCTGTTACATTTTATGTGAAGGCGTTTGAGTGAAAACGGTACATAATAATAAAGAAAAAAGGACTTCTCTGACCAAAAAAATCAGGGCATTAAAAGTAAAATGACAAGTTGAAAAGCTAAATTACTTTTAAATATTGAAAGATATATTTTTTCTGGAAAAATCAAAAAGAAAAGAATATAAAATAACTATCACTAATATATAAGTAGCCTAGGTTTTTCACATCTAAGGCCTTTTTGCACCGGACACTCCACGTCCACGTCCAACACATCCACAAGCAGAAATTACAGATCAACAGTTCATGCTTCTATATGTTGGTACAGTAAAGAATTATTACGTCATTACATCAAATAAATGAATACTATACAAGTAATTAACTGTCTAAATAAGTGGAATTAGTAATAAAAATAATGCACACAATCAGCTGTAACTGTTTAAATTACACGAATAGTGTAAAAACTCTTTACACTATCAATAGTTAAAATTCTAGGAGGAAACAAATTAAAATTATTAAGCTAATTTTCGGCACAAGTTCTCAAAAGAAGTAGACATTTGTCTCAAAAGAAATTATTAAGATTACACCATTCCTACAAGTGCAAATCTAAACTCAAATGATCCTGAACTTCTCCCTTTGGTTCATATCCAGATCTGCTATCATAATTAGGACTTTTAATCATTGGAAAAGGCTTCAAATCATCATTAGGAAACCCTAAGTTAGAAGAAGAATTCTGATGAACTGCTGGAGGAATCCGCCAAAATGACAATGGATTTCTGTTTATAAGAGTTTGAGAATAAGGACTAATAACATTATTGACATGATGGTTTCCATAAAACCTCGTACTATTGTTAATGTTGTTCCATGTTGTATGACGCGTAGTACTAGGAGCTGCTGGTTCACCAAGGCCATGATTTATCCCATATATACTTGCCTCTGTCGATAAGAAATAAAAGTTATATTTAAAGTAACAACATAATATAAAAATGATACAATCATTGACTGACCACCTTTCGTAGAAAAATTATACAGTGTATATAATATTACGTTTTAGAGGTATATAATACATATTAAACACACTTTGTCGAAATTTTTTTTTCACGTCTTTCAAATTTAAATACCCCTGAAAAAATTTCTAGTTTCGCTTATGCGTGTGTTTGTTATGACTGAAAATATTTTCTAGAGAAAAGACTTTCTCTCACTATCCGATACTCTCAAAATTTAAACATTATTTACCTTATAACATTTTTGAAACTTGTGATCTTAAACAGAGGCGAATCTAGATTGTTGTTATTGGGTTCGCAAGAACCCAATAACTTTTGCATATAGACATTGTATTTCTATTAAGAAATCCATAAAATATTTATAAAGATCTAACTGTAACCCAATTATTATTATATATTAATTTATAATTGCGATAGAAATCCATAAACTTCAAACCTAGATCCGTCTCTGATATTAAATATAATATTATATTTGTGTGATTATAAAATTTTGTTATTAAGGCAAAAATGAAAATTGTTAAATTGTTTTTAAATTTGGAAATATAAATAGGGTAACATAAACTCAAAAGGAGGGGGGATACGGTCAGTGGAGGAGCCAAGATCTCCTCGAAGGAGGTTCAATTTTTTTTTATAGCTAGTGGGAATTGAATATGTGACTTTATAAAAATTTTGAACCCCTTGACCACTAAGTACACTATAGGGTTGTGTCAAGGGGTTCAAAACTTAATATATAGAAATATATTACAGATTTTGCTTTATATATAAAGTGTAATTTTTCGACGAATGGGATTCAGGTGAACCTCTTGCGCCCCCCTAAATCCGCCCCTGGAAACAGTAGTATTATCTTACCATGCGCTAAGGCAGACTGAAGATGAGCTCGTTTGGCATCCTGGCGTTCTCTCTTGTGTGCATTTTGATGGCCTCCTAAGGCTTGAGAAGTTGGGAAGTTCCTAAAACAATATTGACATTCATATTTCCTGTTACTCACTTCATTGTTGCTGATATTTATATGACTTCCTTTATAAGCATAGTTCGCAGGGTTCACAGTATTTGTTTCAGGTTCGTCATGAAAAAGGTTACTGTCAACGGATTCGGACATGTAGGTGGTGGTCGTAGTATTACCACCACCGCCGAATTCTTTGCCGAAAACCCGAATGTGCTTTTCTTTAACACGTGGTGGTGGTGGTCGGATACAGGGAATTATGTGAGAGAAGGACTCCACGTTATGGAATCAAGAGCTTCTCTTTCTGTCTTGTCCATGGATTTTTACTGTTGTATGCAATAAAGAATGAAGAAAGAAGTGAGACTTTTGGAAGGATGCTAAAGCAGGAATTGAAGAATGAAGAGTATATATTGGGATTTGGAAGAGTTGAATGGGACCAACAAAGGAAGTGATAAAAGTCTAAATAAAAGGTACGACTAAGTGTTTATCTGATCTAATTCCCGAGTAATTGGAGGTGGCACCTACAATATTGTCTTTGATTTTTTTTAAAATATAAATAAAATAAAATAGGATACTACCCCCAAACTTTTTGGTAGGTTTGAGGGGTCGTCTATGTATTCAACCTTAATTTTATTTGTGTATCTTGGTGATAGTGGAGGTTAGTTTGTCAGATGGCCAAGGAGTTGTAATTTGTATATATGTGTAGCTAACTAATTTACATTACTATTCCATTGATAACACACACAAAATTCTCCAAACTTCTGCATGTGTTTTCTTCTTTCATCTATGCTTTGCTCTACTTCAATGTCAATCAGGAACTCAGTGAGTTTCTTCATGGTATCAGAGTGAGGTATCATCGGTAATGTCTAAGGATTGTTTGTCGCAAACCGAAGACGATCAAGAGATTCATCGGCATTTTTTGTAAGACAATGATTCCTAATTTGAATTGTAGCAAACCCTTGATTCACTTGTTAATTCAATTTTTTGATTAACGATTCTTCACCACATCTACGAGTTCACTGAATTTGTTGATGTATAACCATGTCGATTGAGGATGTATCTGATTTAGGAACCTCTATTCCAGCTCTTGTGGCGATTGATCATAATCATCCCATATATGATCTTTTGATGCACCTGGGTCCTTATCTGTTGGTATTCAACTCATAGGGATGGAGAATTATACTTTGTGGGATTGAGCAATGAGAGTTGCACTCCTAGGAAGAAATAAATTGGGCTTCATTGATGGTACAATCACTAGGCATACTTTTGTACCAACTTTAGGACATCGGCGGGATGAGTGTAATGGAATAGTAGTATCATGGCTTCTTGGAAATATGAGCTAAGAATTGCTAAGTGGAATTCTATTTCGTTCGAATGTACTCTTGGTTTGGAAGGAATTGCAGGAGAGGTTCAATAAAGTGAATGGATCACGTTTGTACTCTCTTCATAACTAGATCTTTACTTTGACTCAAGGAACATCATATGTGTCAGTGTACTATTCAAGGTTGAAGGATTTAGGGAATGAGTATGATTCAATGATGCCACCTCCTTCATGTGACTGTGAGAAATCAAAGAATTTTGTAGTGCATTTGCAATATTAATGCCTATTACAATTTTTAATAGGACTGAATGAATGTTATAGTCAGGCAAGGAGTTAAATTCTAAGAAAGTCTAAGGTGATTAATGTGAACCAAGCGTATGCCTTGATTTTTCAGGATGAGAGTCAAAAACTTATGGCAGTTGCAGTTGAAACCATGGAATCGGGTGCATTATTCACAACCAGAAACAATGTGCCTAAGCAGAAGAGAAATTCAAGTGTAGAATATGATTACTGTTATGGAGAAGGTCACAGGGACATTTGTTTCAAGCTAGTGCATTGTGGTTACTGTAACAAGATGGGTTATCTTTAAGGAAATTGCTACAAATTGATTGGGTATCTTGCAGGTTTCAAGTCCAAGGCCAGAGCTAATGTGGTTGATAGACATTCTCCATAATCTGAGACTGGTGCAACCAGTCAAGGAAAAATCAATTCTTCCAACAATACTGTACCAATGATCACACATGATCAATACAATACGCTACTCAGCATGGGTTAGTAAGGCTTCCACATTTAAAACAAGTATAAATTTGGCAGGTAAGTATTTTCTTGTTAAAGGTAATGGAGTATACTGAATAGTAGACAGATGAACTACAAATCACAAGATAGGAAATGAACGTTTGTTGTTGGATGATGGTAAAGTAGGAAGTATTGGAAATATACAAATACCTACAGGAGAGTCTGCTAAAGTAACAAATAGGAAACAATCCTTTGGCAGGAGGTGGTATCCTTAAGGATGTGCTTTCTATGCTATGTTTTAAATCAATCTATTACCAGTGTCAAAATTGACAAAGAAACTGAATTGCTGTGCAATATTGTTTCCTGAACACCTTAGATTTCAGGATCTTTGCACCGGAAAAGTGAATGTGACTAGTAGTTGAGAAGATGATTTGTATGTACTAAGAACACACCATAAGGATGCTGGAATAAATGGAGCAAAGGATATGGCAGTAGAGCCGATGAAAGAACCCGAGATTTAGCTCAGGAGATTAGGCCATGTGCCTATGGCAGTCATTAGAAAGATTTCTGATTTTAGGAATAAAGATGCTTTTCAATTATAAACATTGTGATGAATGCCCTTTGTCAAGGCAAACAAGATTACCATTCTCTGTTAGTACTAGTAGAGCAGATGAATCTTTTGATTTGATACACATGGATGTATGTGGTTCTTATAAGGCTCCAACCTATAATGAAATGAATTACTTTTTGACATTAGATGGTCACACGAGATGGACATGGATTTTCTTAATGAGAGTGAAATTAGATGTGTCTGAGTTACTTAAAATATTTATTGCAATGATTCTTAACCAATTTGAAAAGATGATTAAAATGTTTAGATTAGATAATTGATCTGAGTTTTTTAATATGTCTTGCAAGGAATTATTTGCACACCATGGGATTTTGCACCAGAGTTCTTGTCCTTATACTCCCAAACAGAACAGAGTGGTGAAGAGGAAACATATGCACATCCTAAAAATAACAAGAGCAATTAGGTTCCAATCTAATTTGCTATTTCAATTCTGGGGCACATGTGTATAAGCAACAAATTATATAATAAGCAGGGTACCATCTTGAAAGGTAGATCACCTTTTGAAGTGTTATAAAATAAGCCACCTTCTTTGGCTCACATGAGGATGATAAGTTGTCTTTGTTATGCAGCTATTTTGCCAAAATAGGATAAGTTTGACCCAAAAGCAAAAATCAGTTTTGCTAGGATATAGTGTTCTTCAGAAATGATATAAGTTATTTGATCTATCTATATAAAGTGTGCTTTATTAGTAGAGATTTATATTTCATGAAAGCATATTTCCTTTTAAGGATAATCATAAAAAGCAAATCCCCCAAGTACTGACATTACAAAACTGCAGAGATTTTGTGTAGTGGATAATTTAGACATTACAAGTAAAAGCATTATGTCTTATCAAGATGTTGCAGATCCTACTTCACAGCAGATTCCAGGTGCATCAACAGATCTTGATAAAAAAAAATAATGAATCTCAGGACCCTTATGAAGGTGTGACAGACTTTGAGTGTGTTTGGATTGGCTTAAAAGCTGGTCAAACCAGCTTAAAATCACTTTTTAGTTTGTTGGAGTGTTTGGTAACTTTCAAAATAGCTTTTAAGTCTAGTGCATTTAAGCCCACATAAGATTTAGCAACAAGTTAAGGAATCCCAACTTATTTTTTATAGCTTAAAAGCTAGTTGGGTTTGACCATGTAATTTATTATTTTATCCCTAATAATTTTTTATTTCCCAAATATCCCTTCGAAGCCAAAAGCCCAACGTTGTTTTCCTTCTTCTCCCTGCATTGTTCATTTTTGACAACCATTTCTAATGCCATTTCCATGGCATATCCCATTTTTAAATCTATTGCATTTCCTTATTTTTTAATTTTTGTGCCCTGGTTTCATTTTCATGATTTTTTCTCAGGTAAATAATTACAACCATATTTTATTTTTCTCCTTCTTGTTTGATATTTACTGATAATTATTTTCTTGAAATTCTTTGTCTTTTGAACGATTGCGTTTCTTTTATATTGTCAAACAAATAATGTCATAATTGTTTGTCTAGTACAAAGGCTAAAATGCAAAAATATTCGAAAATGTTGAAACAAATATATGGGACTAAATACAGTAACTTCAAATGAAATATTAGCTAAACATAAATAATTTTTTCTAATTTTTTAAAGGAAATTCTCCAAAAATAACATACTTTAGTGTTAATAGCTTTAAGGATATTTCAGTCATTTTAACAGAAAAGTGCTTAATAGTACCTATTTACTAAACACTTCAACAACGTTTCTCCAGCTTAATCACTTTTATCCAAACACGTAACTGCTTCTTTATAAAACAAGAAGTGCTTTTAAGCATAATCCTTAAAAGCCATTTTTATGTCAAACCAAACAGGCTCTTTTTTGAATACATAGAAGTAGTAGAAGAGCCTCAAAATGTATAATTGACTTAAAGAAGATCAGGAAGAACAACTAAGCCACCTATTTGGCTTAAAGACTGTGAGGACTGATAAACAATTAGGAGCACATGCTTGTTTGTACCCTATCTCAGATATCACCAGTTATTACTTCGTGGCTTCCAAGTATCAAAGCTTCATCACCAAGTTCTCTGCAGACACTGAGCCTAAAAACTATGCCAAAGCAGTTAAGGATGCAAGATGGATAGAAGCAGTCTAGACAAAGATTAATGCATTGCAAGATAACAAAACATGGACAGCGATGCCTTTGCCATCAGGGAAGAAGGCTATTGGTTGTCGATAGGTGTACAAGATCAAATATAGAGCTACAGGTGAAATGGAAAGGTTTAAAGCAAGGTTGGTTGCCAAAAGGGTATAGCCAAAGAGAGAGACTTGATTATCAAGAACATACTCCCATGTTGTCAATATGGTAATAATGAGGACTGTTATTTCATTAGCAGTAATGAATAATTGGGACATTCATGGATGTCTATAATATATTTTTGCAAGGTGATCTAACTGAAGAAGTATATATGGAATTACCAAAAGGATTTACTTGTGAGGGACAACATCAAGTTTGTCAACTTCTTAAATAACTGTATGAGCTTACACAAGCTTCTAGATACGTTGACAACATCTAGGTTCTATCAGAGTCACTAAACTATTTCTTGTTCACAAGAAAAGTTCAAAGAAAAATAGTAGTGGTCTTAGAGTTTATGTTGATGACCTATAGGAGATGATACTGCCTTAATACAGAAGACTAAGGAGTACTTACAACAAGTTTTTAAATCCAAGGACCTAAAGGAGCTGGAGTTTTTCTAGGGATTGAATTTGCTAGAAGCAAAGAGAGAATTCTAATACATCAAAGAAAATATGCATTAGAACTCATTTTAGATATTGGACTCTTAGGTTCAAAACCAGTTAGGGCACCTTTGGAGGTCAACAAGAAGATTTCAACATTGGTGTTTGACACTCAGTTTGGTATTGAAGATGATAAAGTTCTTGATGATCCTAGTGCATATCAAGGATTGATTAGAAGACTTCCCTACCTCACCATTACTAGACCAGACATTGCATTTGCAATGCAATGCTTGAGCTAGTTCATTCAATGTCCTAAGACATCACATATAGAGGTTGCCATCAAGGTGATCAAATATATCAAGCAATCCCCAAGAATTAAGACACTAATGATAGCAGATATTTCCTCTCAACTTACAACCTATTGCGATGCTGATTGGGCCTCTTGCCCCAATACTAGGTGGTCAGTTACTAGGTATTTGATTAAGTTTGAGAGCTTTTTGATCTCATGGAACTCAAAAAAACAAACAACCATATCCAGAAGCTCAGCTGAGGCACCGAGTATCAAAGTTTGACATCAACAGTTGCAGAAATAGTTTGGGTGACTAGTTTGTTTGAAGAATTGGGGGTGCATATTCAGAAACCTGTGTCCATATTATGCGACAGTAAGTTTGTGATTCAAATATCTGCTAATCTAGTGTTTTACGAATGCATAAAGCATATTGATATAGACTGTCACTTCATTCCTGAGAAGGTGCAACTTGGACTTGTTCATCTATTACATCTTCCTTCTTCAGAACAACAAACAAATATCCTTACTAAGGGTTTGGGTGTCACTCAACATCATTATTTGTTGTCCAAGCTAAGGTATGAAGAACATCTTCATGGCTCCTAGCTTGGGGCGGTGGTGGTGGTGGTGAAGGAATTAAACAAATGCCTAACTGTGCACCAAGGCTTAATCTATTTTTAGATGTGTTAGTTAGTATAGTGTAATTAGTTATTAGTTAACTATGTTGATAGTGGAGGTTATTTAGACAACTGACAACAACTGGCCAAGGTGTTGTAACTTGTATATATAGGTGTAGCTAGCTAATTTACATTACTATTCCGTTGATAATACACAGAAAATTCTCCAAACTTCTGTATGTGTTTTCTTCTTTCATCTATGCTTTGCTATGCTTCAATGTCGATAAGGAACTCAGTGAGTTTCTTCAAAGCCAAATCAATTCTATGTCTAATTAAAACTATGACTCATGGGGTAAATCCAAAAGAGGGATGTGATTGTCAAAAAATCGGAGTAATATAACGGTGACCAGTTAATTTTTGCTTAGACCAATGTATCATTACCCCGCTCGGTGTAAAATAAAATAATATTGATTTTTTGGAAAATTATAAAATCCTCTAGAATGTCCTAGTATGGTATCATTGATATTTATCTTGTAGACATATCTAGATGTTCTAGAATATTGTGGGAAGATAAGATATGCCTGGATATTCTAAATGTTTGAAGATATGGTTGCTAGAATATTTGTACATTATCTAGAATCATCCATAGGCTAGTATAAATAAGGGGTGTCTTGTTCATTTGTAACCAAGCCAAAATCAAGAAAACCTTCTTTCCTTAACAAAGTTCTCCTCTCCAAAACTTTTCTTCTTTTTTGAAAGCTTCATGTTCCTTAGTTGAATCCTCCAATCTTAGTTAACGATCTTGGGCTAGTAGAAGGTCTCTGAATAATACTCTTTTTCTGCTATTCTTTACATGGTATCAGAGCCATATGCCGGCTTCTGGATTTTGAAGGTCGGGTTAGTGGTTGATTCAACTACTTTCTCTAAATGGATTTGGATGGTCGTGCTAATGGACTAGGGATGGAGTTATTGAACCAGTCTAACTACAAGGTTTGGAAGACTTATATTGAGTCATACTTTGTTGGTAAGGATTTGTGGAAAGTTGGCAATGGAAGCAACACAAGTCCTCCTGCTGACGCACCGGAAAATAGCAATGCGCATAAGAAGTAGAAACAGATTAATGCTAAGGCAGAATTTATCCTGAAGAGGTCTATCTCTTCTAATTTATTTGATCATATTATAAGGTGTAAATCGGCTCATGAAATATGGAGGACCTTCGATCGGTTGTTCAACAAGAAGGATGAAGCTCGGCTACAGATTTTGGAGAATGAGTTAGCTAACACCACTCAAGGTAATCTCTCTATTGCCGAGTATTTTTTGAAGGTTAAAAATCTGTATTCCGAAATTTCTCTATTGATTACGGACAAGGCTATCTCTGAAGCACGGATAAGAAGAATCATTATTTGTGGTTTAAAGTCTAAAATATATTCCATATGTTACATCGATTCAATGATGGGTTCAACAACCATCTTTTGAAGAATTTGAGAATTTGTTTTCATCACAATAGCTATTATTCAAACAGATGGCTGGTGTATCTATCAAAGAAGGGAAAGGAAATGCTCTTGTTGCCAATAAGAGAAAATATAAAGGGAAATCAAGAGATATAACGCACTTTCAGTCCTCAAGTGGTTAAAACTCGTCGAAAAAGAAGGGGGAGTCTTCCAGTAATGGTAAAAAGCTTTTAAAATGTTACCGTTATGGCGAAGTCGGGCATATAAAAAGATATTGTCAAGTCAAGGAGAGCAATATGACTCAAACCAAGAAAGTTGCTGAAGAAGAAGAAAAAGAAGAAGACTGGGGAAAGTGTTTCGCAGCGGAGACTCGAGCAATAAATGCCATGGCTTCCATAAATTTTAAAAGAGACTGGATCGTGGATTCAGGATGTGGGCACCATCTCACTGGAGATCAATCCAAATTCTCCATCTTTCACGAATACAACAGACATGATGTTACAACAGATAATACAGTCCATAATGTGGAGAAGAAAGGCACTGTTGTGATCAACAAGAAGCAAAAAGACACTATCACCCTCAACAGTGTATTTCATGTTCCAGGAATGAAGAAAAATCAATTTTTAGTTGCAAATGCTGTAGATGCTGGAAACTAATTATTATTCGGCCCAAGTGATATTAAGTTCCTCTGAAATATCAAGGTGCTCAAGGCAGATATCATTCACTCAGGTAAGAGAGTTAACGATCTATATGTCTTATCTGCCTCTAATTCATATATTGAGAAAATGAGTAGCAATGATACTACACATCTTTGGCATGCTAGACTTGGACATCTAAGCATGGATAAATTAAAAGTCATGGTAAAGTTGAATCTAGTAAAATGTTTGCCTAACTTAAGAAATTTTGGTGGATGAGAGGTTTGTGAAGGATGTCAATATGGAAAGGCACATTGTCTTCCATTTGACAGGTCCTTGTCAAGGTGTAATGCCCCACTAGAGCTTATTCAAAGTGACTTGATGGGGCCAATGAGAACTCCTTCATTCTCAGGCTATTATTATATGCTAATCTTTATTGATGATTTTACTAGAATCACTTGGGTTTATTTTGTGAAGCACAAGTCAGAAGTTTTCAGTAAGTTTATGGAGTTCAAAGAAACAGTTGAAGGTGAACTCAATTCCATAATAAGGCGGTTACAGACTAATAATGGCGTTGAGTTCACATCAGTTGAGTTTCTTTCTTTTTGTCTTCAGCATAGCATCGAAAGAGAGCTGACATGCGCTGATACACCACAACAAAATGGAGTGGTTGAAAGGAAGATCCGACACTTAACTGAGACATTAAGATCTGGCTTCATGCAAAAAATTAACCTAGAGCCTTGTGGGCTAAAGACATAAAATGTGCAGCGTATGTGATTAACATGATGCCACTTTCTCCAAACAATATGAAGTCTCCCTATGAATTAATGTTTGGAGAAAAGCCTAGCGTGAAAGGCCTCAGGGTTTTTGGCTCTATTTGTTATATTCACATTCCATATTCTCAACGGAGCAAGTTAGATGCCAGGGCAAGGAAATGTATCTTTGTCGAATATGATGAAATGAAAAGGGGATGGAAGTGCATGGATCCTAAAACCCATCTCTTTGTTGTCTCAAGGGATATCATATTTGATGAAGTGTCTTTATATTATGGAGATGCATTGGATGAAGTGAGTTAAAAAACCTTAAATAATGGAGATTCAAGCTTGCCCATCGCAGGTGCTTCCCTAGATAATACAGTTGTCGAGGAGTTAAGAGAAAGGGGGAGTCCTGGACCTCAACAACATGAAACTCAATAAGAAGATGATTCAAGTGATTCGGGAAGGCCATAAAGAAATATTATCAAGCCATCTCGCTTCAGAGATGAAAATTTTGTCAGTATGTATTCATGTTTCTTTGCAGGACCAATTGAAGATGAAGAACCTTCCTCATTCGAAGACGCTAAAGGAGTCAAAGAGTGGGAGCTTGCAATGGAGGCTCTGATGAAAAATCAAACTTGGAGCCTTGTACCAAAGCCGAAGGATGTATAACCTATTTCTTGTAAATGAGTTTACAAAATCAAAAGACGAGCAGATGGTAGCATAGATAGATATAAAGCAAGGCTGGTTGCTCGGGGATTTTCTCAAAAGTACCTTGAAGATTATTAAGAAACCTTCGGTCCGGTGGCTAAGATGATCTCTATCCGAGTTGTGCTAGCCTTGGAAGCCTCCCATAATTAGAAGTTATGGCAACTTGACGTGAAGAATGCTTTCTTATATGGAGAGCTTGACAAAGATATTCATATGGAGCAACCACCCAGGTATGTCTCTAATTTACATCCTGATTATGTCTGCAAACTTAAGAAGGCACTTTTATGGCCTTAAGCAAGATCCACAAGCATGGTATGGAAAAATTGCTCAATATCTATATTTATGTGGCTATGATGCATTACAATCAGATCCTAGCTTACTTGTTAAAAAACAAGGAGACTTGTATATGGTTGTTCTTTTATACGTGGATGATATGATAATAACATGTAACAATAAAGATGAAGTTGCTAGGCTTCAAGATGAGCTTTCCATAAGATTTAATATCAAGAAGTTGGGAGAGCTACACCATTTTCTTGGCCTAGAGGTGACAAACATGAACAAAGGTATCTTTGCCACTCAATAAGGATATGCCAAGAAATTTGTTGACATGTTTGGATTTAAGCAAAGCAAAACATGCTCTACTCCTCTTGAGATAAGTACAAGGTTAAGGTGGGACGAAGGCTCACTTCTTGTAGATCCCAAGACTTTCGGGCTCTTGTTGGAAGTCTCCTATATTTGACTATTACAAGGCCGGACATTACTTTCTCAGTGGGATATATAAGCAAATTAATGCAAAGCCAAGAAAGCCTCACTTAGAAGATGAAAAGAGGATTCTGAAATATATAAACTCAACATCATACATGAGCTTTTTTTTTTCAGAAGAAGAATAATTTGGTGTTAGTTGGTTGTACGAATGCTGATTTTGATGGTGATTTGGATAAACGAAGGTCTACATCGAGCTATATATTTCTATATGGTGGAACAAGTGTTTCTTGGTGTAGCAAGAAGCCAGACTCAGTTTCCTTGTTAACCACAGAAGTGGAGTATAAAGCAGTTACACTTACTGCTCAAGAATGTGTATGGCTACAAAGACTTGCTGAAGACTTGCATCTACCTGTATCAAAGCCAACTATAATCTATGGAGATAATCAAAATGCCATCAAGCTTGCAAACAATCCAGTATTCCATGCAAGAACTAAACACATTGAGGTGGAACATCACTTTATTCAGGAAAAGGTTTTTGATGGAACTATCAATACTTTGGAACTGCGAAGTCAGGAGAATATCGCGGATATCTTCACCAAGTCACTTGCTAAAGCTTCGTTCGAGTTTTTCCGTGACAAGCTTGGAGTAGTTTCAAAAAAATCACTTTAAGGGGGAGCGTAAAAAAAATAAAGTTGATTTTTTGGAAAAATATAAAATCCTCTAGAATGTCCTAGTATGGTATCCTTGATATTTATCTAGTAGGCATATCTAGTTCTAGAATGTTGTGGGAAGATAAGATATGTCTAAATCTTCTAGAGTATTGTTAGAAGATAGGGTTACTAGAATCTGTGTACATTATCTAGAATCATATCTAGAATCATCCATAGGTTAGTATAAATAAGGGGTGTCTTGTTCATTTGTAACCAAGCCAAAATCAAGAAAACCTTCTTTCTAAATAAAGTTCTCCTCTCCAAAAAATTTCTTCTTTTTTAAAAGCTTCCCCTTCCTTATTTGAATCCTCCAATCTTTGTTAACGATCTTGGACTAGCAGAAGGTCTCTGAATAATACTCTTTTTCTGTTGTTCTTTACTCCCAACATAATGATATTCCGTAAATAATTATTGCCAAGCTCTTTAATTTTACAATGTGAGGTATTAATAATGCCTTTTTTGGGTTAAGCGCTCACTAAAAGATATTAGAACATACGACCATAAGTGAAAGTTTATAGAAGTTAATGTATGGATGTTCTGGAATAGATCGTAAACTGCTTATATAACATTAATTTAATTCACCTTTTAGGATCGTGAAACTTAGTGGTTATTACCAAAAACAAGTACTCCAATAGTTAATTAATCAAGAAAATATATCCAATTTGATAAGTAGTATTTTCTTAATTTCAGCGGAATTGCGTAATCATTGCTAGTTCTTGAGAAACTGATTTCTCTCTTGTACACTGCTTTCTTTCTCACATTACTGATGCAAAATACTATGGGAGAAACTAATAAATAACCAGATTTACAAATGATCGTTTAAAAATAGTCACCGTTTTAAAAGTAATCGAAATTTAACTACTTTTCATGTAAGATAAATTTGAACGAAAATATTGTTCAAGATCCGGAAAAATACTCTAGTATAATATACTAGAATTCAAGTATATTATATTGAAACTTTCCCCGTGCTGGAGTTTCAGCATAATATGCTGGAAGTTCGTACATAGGTGCACTGATCTCCAGTATATTAAGCTGGAACTTTCCGTGTTAGCAATAAAATATTGTTTATATTTTAGTAACTTTGCAAATGTGACTATTTTTGCATGATCAGTCAAAAACTGAATACCCGTGCTATTTTTACAAAATAATCCTGAATGTTACGGTTGAGAAAGGTCATGTTTTCAAAAGCGTTATTCCAACTTTCCATCCCACTCTCAAAGTGGGATGAGAAGTTTTATCAGTTATAACTTTCTCATAGGATTTAGCTTATTTTATAAAATTATTATACCAAAAAATATCACTCACACGGGCCAAATATTACAGTTAACGCATGAATATGGTACAGTAAAAAAAATACTAGTAACTAATATTGTTCAAAACATAATCTATCAAGTTGTTATATCTCAACGTATTATAAACGTCTAAATGAGAGGTGTACATGACTCAAAACTAACCGAAGATTAAAACTACAGTGAAATGGCGGTGGTCGTTGGAGATTTTTCAAAATATGCAAGTGGGGAGGAAGCAAGAAGTTTTCACTGCCTTTTCAGGGTTGGACCATGGGATTTTTCAGCGGATTTAAAAAATCACCTACATACGCCGCCTATATTCATATTTCATAGTACAACTAGAAAGAGAAATAAATAAATAAAAAAGATTTAACATTTCTCAATATTTGAACCAAAAAAAAAACGTTTTCTCAATATTACCTGGTACGCAGCATTTGATTAGGATAGATAATTTGAAAGGACACTACAAAAAACGCTCAATTTGTGAAGGTTTTATTTACATATTACGGTGGTCAAAACCTCCGCAATATACTTTTACGGCAGTTTCCAAAACGTCCGCAATATTATTCGTCGCAACTAATTTGCGGGTTTTTTTTTTTGACAAACCGCCGTTATCATATAGCGGCGGGTATTTGACGGTAGTATAACCTCCACAATTTGGTAGTTTGGCGCTATCACTTATTATAAAGCGGAGGACTAAACATAATTTCTTTATTTAACCTCCGCAAACTTTATAACATAATTATTATTATAGGTTAAATAGTGACAGTTATAACCTCCACTATTCATTGAAATATTTTTGTTCTGCAGCATTATTACATAACTATTTCAATTTCAATTATAATTTTCTTCGAATAAAGTTCGTGGGATCTTCTTCTTTTCGAACTGTTGTATGGTATAGGTTGATAAATACAACTTTTGAGGCCTTACATCTCAATCAAATTGTATAGTGGATCTATGAATTATAATGTGTAATCTATATAAATAATATTTTGTATTTATATTAAAGTGCAGCTTTGCATCTGGGACATGTTTGAATTCTACCAAAACCCAGATTAATTATTAATGTGTAACTTGTCTGTGTGGATGTACGTGGTTTCCTAGCGTTTTCTCTGATATTTCTAAAAATAGTTTGGCCGCTAATAGAATTATTTTTTTTTCACCCTGCTAAGAAAATATTAATAAAGAATTTATTTCTAGGATAATAAATACTGAAATCTAATTTTGTTTGCGAAAAAATGCAATACCTTTTAGCTTTATAGTACTCTTGTGGCATATCCATAGAAATCACTTTGCAGACACATTAACTTTTCTTTTAGTAGGGGCCAATGTAATTTTAATAGAAAGTTCAATACAATTCGTCTTTATGCACCTCAATTAATTTACTGAGATTACTCTATCCATCAACTATTTAGATAACGTATTTTCTATAGTGATAGATGTGTATTAATAAAGAATAATTTAAGGGTAATCCTGTATTTGAAAATAATATGTTAATTATTCATTGGATTGGTTGCCGATAAGGGTGTTCAAACACAACCGAAAAATCGGAGCAAACAAAAACGTCAAACCAAACCGATTATAAAACGCGGTTAGGTTTGGTTTGATTTGTTTTGGGTACAAAAATCCGAACTAACCCTACATATAAATATAGAATTTTCTATATACTTTTAAGATTTTATATAGTACTTTCTTCGGAAAAAGTCTAAGAATATTTGGGATTCTCTCATAAGATGTAATATTTAATAGAACTATGAAATGCATCCATATTTATTTACATTAAATGTACATCACTTTCTTGTCAAGTGCTATTGGAAATGTGTCAATCTCTTTGTTATTTGGTATTCATATGTCAAAATCTGTTAAATTCTTATACTTTTTTGAATTTGAAATGGTAGTTTGATAATTTTAAAATTCATCTAAGTTTCATTTACCACTAGCCATATTCATGGGTGCAGTGCCATTTAGTATCCATAATATATTTGGTCTAAAAAATAACAGTTGACACGTGATTGCTTTTCCCTTTTTTTTTTTTTTGGACTCCTTTTTCGCATGGAATATTATACCTAGTGAAAGAATATAATAAAAAAATGGAAAGATGTAACATGTTTCCACTATTATGAAGTATAAGTTCACCAATGGTAAATAGTCTTTCATTTTCGCATCTGTCAATTTAAACTGAAATTAATCATTTGCCATTACTATATTTATTCAATTCAAACGTTTCTTTTTTAGGGGTTCAACTATATATTAATATTCAAGTATACTGTGGCACCATTCTATATCAGATACTTGTAGTCGTTGATGCTACTTTATTGTTGTTGACCAACTTGTGGATAACTTTCACAAGATGTTTAGAAGAGTAGCTTATAACGACTGATACCTTTTATCCTAGCATTGAATGATTACAACTAAGCTTTAGTCAATTCCAAAAGAAGAAATAAATTAAACGAGAACAATTTATTCCAATAGAAAATCTTATTAACAAGAAGATTTAATTGAATAGCGAATACAATCATGATATCATAGATCATTAATCATGCATATCCAATATTTAAATTTGATTCTAATTAACATGATTAGTCTAAGAATTTAATTCCGTAAATTTGAGTTTAATACTGTATGACTAATGATAAAAGGTAGTATTAAGAGGTAGGGGTGTTTACGGTTTGGTTTGGTCAGTTTTTGATTAAAATTAAAATCAAACCAATTTAATCGATTTTTAAAATTTTAAAATCAAAATCAAACCAAATTAAATAAAAACCATAGGTTTGTCTGTTATTGGTTTGGTTCGGCTTTTCGGTTCTTAGTAAACTAATGATAAGTCGATAATAGTAAAACAACGCTAGACAAAAATTTGAAAATAATCTGCTAAATTTATGCTTTTTATATATTTCTTTCAGAAATAAAAGTTTATTTACCTGTTTATTTGAAAAGAATGAACAAAAAATAAACTAAAAGTTTGCTTTGTCAAGCTTTAGCCATAGTTGTATTGCAATTGAAATTTTCTTTCTTTACTCTTGTAGTGTTTCTTTTAACTCTTCTGTTAGGCAAAAGTATGTGCGGAGGGTTAGAGAATTAGAGTCTCCTAATGAAGAGAAAATTGGTTGAGTCATATTGTTTTGCGCTTAGGCAATCTTTTAAGATATAAAAGGATAAATCAAAATTCAAAATAACAATTAAAATGCATAAAATATTTAAAATTATTTACAAAAAGATATTATATTGTATATAAATAATTATTAAATTTTGTATATAATTAATTGGTTTGATTTGGTTTATTTTTCGGTTTTATAAAATAAAACCAAAACCAAATCAAATATTATTTATTTTTAAAATTTAAAACCAAAACCAATCCAAATAAAAAAAAAATATCGATTTACTTAATCGATTTGATTCGATTTTCGGTTTGGATCGATTTTCGGTCAAACCGTGAACACCCCTATTAAGAGGTCTACGTCCCAAAATAAAATGATTCATCGAAGATATAGATAGATGAAATTAAAGAAGCACATGACATGTTTGTAAGGACATCGTAATAAATCTTCCTTTTTAAAACTTGTTTGCAGTCTTCAGACTAGTCGCTATCATCTAAAATTGAAATAAAACGAGTTGCCAGAACTAATTAAAGAAGATATTATTTTTGTGCTTCTCGTCTTTTAGTGGAAGTGTAGCCTTCCCTTTATATATATATATATATATATATATATATATATATATATATATATATATATATATATATATATATATATATATATATATATATATATATATATCTAACCACATGCCTTTGAATTAAGTATAACCCTAATAACAATAACATCCCTTCGATGATCATCCGGCAATATTCCTTTTAATTACCACATATATGGTCTGATCAGACGACAGTGTGTATACGTATATCACTAACTGGTTTAGGCAACGGATGATTGTAGCAGGGAGATCTTACCGATAGAATAATTACCAAGTGAATTAGACAATTAGATATTTAGCCAATGGAATTAATCAGCTTAATGGTAGGAACGTTCCCTAGCTAATTCAACTTTTTTTTTCGTCTTTTTTTTCGTCTTCAGCCATTCAGACGACATATAAAAGGTTAATTTATTTATTGCACGTGGTAAAATTGGTTAATAACAGATTGTCAAACGCTAGTATCACACATGGAACCGAAGAGAGACAAAGGATGAGTAAGGAAATAGCCAATACCGGATACAATGGGTGTGACCGGTACCGTATAAATTCTAAAAGGAACGTAGTTGACGGTAGGAGTTCAAAGGTTTGCCATCGGATAACATTCAATGAGGGAATATTCGTTAATATTAAATGAGCGACTGTTACAGAGAATATTTGCATCCAAGATGTGTCGTTACATGTTCATCAATGGCTCTTTTATTATCATTTAAGAGGGGCTTAATCATAGGATCTTGCTTTACTAGGTAGAGCTATAAATAATGGGGCCAGCAACCATTGTAGAGACACGAAACACCCTGCATACGAAAGCTAGACACTACTATATTTGCTCTCAATTTAAACAGCTTTGTTTACCCTAATTCGAGTAACAATTAAACTTGTTTTGTGGTTTTAAGGATATGTGATTTAGTTCAATGCGAACTGATAAACAAGGAATTAAATAGATAAATCGGAAAAGGGCCTAAAATGCCCCTCGACTATTCGTTTTGGTACAATAATGCCCTCCATACACCTATTGGGCCAAATATGTCCTTCCGTTAATGTTTTTGGCTCACAAATGCCCTTTGAGTTAACGGAGGGACACGTGTCATCGTCCTATTGGCACATTCTAAATATTTCTAATTAAAAAAAACCAATATTCATGCCCGAAAAATAATTTTCTAAAGCAATTTTTCTAAAACTTTTTTTTTACTAAAAACTGAAGAAAAAACAAGAATTTTTTAATTTTTTTCTTCAGTTTTTACAAAAAAATAGATTTTTTTTACTAAAACAATGTTTTTGTAAAAATAAAAATTAAATCTAAAAAGCAATTTTCTAAAATATGTTTTTTGTAAAAACTGGAAAAAAGTAGATGTTTTTTGCTAAAACTGAAAAAATCAAATTTTTAGAAAAATATTTCTTTAAAAAAGTGGAAAAAGAAATATTTTTAAAGAAATTCAGTTTTTTAAATAAATATTTTTCTTAAAACTAGATTTTTTTTTATTGATTAAGTGTGACACTTATTGTGAAATTGTTAAAAATCAAAGGCCGGGGCTGGTGCGTTTGGTACGGCAGATCACATTTTTCAGAAAATATTTTCGCAGAATAAATTATTTTTTGAAAATAAAAAAAGTTCATGATAACGTTCTTTAAATTATTAGTTGGTTTGTGAGTAAAAACTAATTTGTAGAAAAACATTTCCTTAAACCGATGATACAATTAGCAAAAAAAATGTGTTTGTATGAGATTTTTGAGTATTAAAGTTTTTTGTACTGATATAGTCTAATTGTAATAGCAATAATGATATTAAATTAAGAATCAAAATACTGTAAAGGGAAATAATTTTTATAATCAAGTAAGAGAAGTCATTTTTCTTATATGCCAACTAAATATAAAAACTTTTTATACAAATACTCTTTCCCTTTACAAAGTTCATGAAAACTGAAAAAAAAAATATTTTTAAAGAAATCCAGTTTTGTAATGAAATATGTTTCTAAAAACTGGATTTTTTTGTTGATTTTTTTATTTTTTGCAAAACAAATCTATTTTTTTTGTAAAAATTGGAAAAACAATTCCTTTTTTTAATTCAGTTTTTAGTAAAAAAAAGGTTTTAGAAAATTATATTTTGTGTATAAATAATGGGTCTTTTTAATTAATTAAAAAATATTTAGAATGGGCCAATATGATGATGACACGTGTCCCTCCGTTATTCAAAGGGCAATTGTGAGCAAAAAACATAACGGAAGGACATATTTGGCCCAATAGGTGGATGAAAGGCATTATTGTACCAAAACGGATAGTCGAGGGGTATTTTAGGCCCTTATCCGTAGATAAATTAATGAATAAAATAGATCAAACCTATGTGTGAGCTAAATCTCAATCTCGATCTGTGGTATTCTCAAGGTATGATAATGATAATGACAAGTGACAAAAAAACTCTGATGAACAGTAAGTGAAATTACAAGAGAGTAATGTGTGTGTATTTTCTTATGAGTGAGCAATGATGACTGTGTTACAAATGGATGGGATCCCCCTTTATATAATAGGGGAGTCCTAAATAAGGTACACTTCTAATTATAGTAAGAAATTATATTTGACAACTGTTTAACTGCTGAACACCAATCCATTTCAAAATTCACGCTGTGATCTCCGGCCCATTGCGGGTATCTCGTTCTTTTCGTTATTGACTCATACCGGCATCATTTTGAAGTGTGTTGTCTTCTGACCTCAGTAAGTGTTATTGACCATGACCTTGGAAAGGAACTTCGACCCCGAGCTGACGTCTTGGTCTTCCGATGTGGTATCATATTTTTCATCGAAGAACGAAATCGGGTAGACCCGGTTTTTACCGTATACAGATAGTCCATTCATTTCTTAGAATAAAATGATAAGAAATGACATGAGCCTCGATTTTCCGGAGACCCCGATAATGATGTGATCCCCGTGATGTGAGCGCTCGAGGTGATCAAAACGTTAAAGCTATTTCAAAAATGGAATTATCCCTTGTGCGGGCACCCAACCGGAGTTGTCGGAATGCTAGCGCCATCGGAAGGCCTCAAGGCTCTAATAATACGTTGCGTTGCACTCATTTCCTTCGATCGAGTTTTTATCCCAGATGGAGGATTTTTACTGGAAAGGTTTTTAACGAGGCAACATCTATGAGCTGCCTAAGGGGGAACTCCGTATAATATTCAAAGCTTCTCCTACGGTCAATTTTTGAATAGCAAGGGGCATTCCCTTAGAATTCTACCCGATCGAAGGAGTTTTGGAAATTCCAAATAAGTTTCCTATAGGAAAATAATGTATCGGACCAAACGATATAGTTAGGCCCCCATCGATGAGTATATGTACTATTTTATCGAGCAATCAAAAATACCTTTTTGTCAAAAAAAAAAAAAAGGGAAGGGACTCCTTCTCGGAGTAAGGTAACAAATTCTTTTACCAGAAACATCCCAATAACTCGGGAATGAATGCTAGTATCTCAAACGCTTAGATAGGCCCCCAGGTCAAAGGTAGCAAATTCTTTTACCAAAGACGTTCCGAAAACTCGAGAACAAACGCCAGCAGTTCAAACGCTCAGATGACCTTTGGGTGGAAGCTCTGAAATCACAAAAAATTTAGCATCTCGTACTCAAGAGGATTTCAACATGCTCAGGGCAAGAGCCCCGAATACATCCTGAGATACTCGAAGAATTAGCACCAATAATTTGGCAGCCGAGCGACCCCAAGGTCGGAACTCCGAGCTTATAAGGCCCCAACGAGGCAGCTCCGAGCACACAAATAGCGGCCTTCACGCCTAAGCAAACTCGATGACTGTCATAAATCACCATGCACTGGAAAGCCCGAAATTGTAAGACCTCGAGTGGCTAGACTCAACGTAACCAGATCTACTCCGCATAACAACAATAAATTTAACCCCAATAGGCATGAGAAACTGTAAGACCTCAACAGGCATGATAAAACTATAAGACCTCAGTAGGCATGACAAATTGTAAGACCTCAACAGGCATGATAAAACTGTAAGACCTCAATAGGCGTGAAACTCAAAATCCGGAAGTTTAGACTATACGTCGCATTTATAAGAATCTTGAAAGGGCATACCCTCAGTGTAGACACCCAAACAATCACCCGGGATAAAAAAATGGCTCCAGCCAAACATATATGACCACTGTCAAAATGGATAATACATCCAAACTAACATGACTCGGGGACGCCCGACTGTCGCTAAACAAAATCACAGGCCATTACTTTGAATAAACTTCAAAAAGAATCGGTTAAAATAGGCTTCCCTCAACAGGCAAAAATGAGCTTCGACCATGTCAGCTCCAAGTCACAAGGCTTCGACCTTCTCAGGCTATGAGCTATGAACCTTCCGAGGTGCTCAAACATCATCGATAATAACTTGAAATCGGGGTTCTTCCGGGACCGACGACGGGTCAGGAAAAATTATTTTAAAAAAACTTAACGAGCAGAAAACAAAGCCCACGGGAAAAAGCGTAATAGCCATTGTTTCCGGCCAAACGAGCCTCTGGGCTGCATACTAAAAAGGTCTCAATGAGAAACAGTGTAAGAGCCACTGTGGCCAGCTTAAAAATTGACAATTGAGGATTAAAATGAGCTCGAGTTGTAACACGATTTGGAGACCGAATCCAATATAGTCAACTATACAAACCTCCGAGCCACATATTGCAAGGTCTTGATGACCAAATAGCATAAGAATCAATGTCGTCGGCTCGAAAATCAAAGAATTTAAGGGTTAATTAAAGCTCAAGTTGCAACACGACTCGGAGACTGAACCCAAAATAGTTGAAACAACAAATGACCAAGGGTGAAAAATAAAAGCCATCATCGTCCGCCCGTACATGCAGGAAAGAATTTAAGTGTCGATTAAAGCTCAAGTCGCAATGCGACTCAGAGACTGGACCCAGGAGAGTTGGAACACAACCAATTAGGGGTGGACAACAAAAGCAATCATCATTTGCCCACGCAGGCACGAAAAAACATGAGGGTCAACTAAAGATCGAGTTGCAACGCGACTCAGAGACTAAACCCAAAATAAATAGTGAGTTCCCAAGGTCAAAAAATGAGAATAATTACTATCCGCCCTCATGGGCATAGAAGATTGAAGGTCAGGCAAGCTCGAGTCAAGGCCTGATTCAGAGAATAGCCTAAAATGGTTGGGCAAAGGTCGATGGCCCCAAATTCTTCTTACATTGAAGATCACACTTGAAATCCTCCAGGCCTACCTGATTAGCTCCGGACCTACGATGATCCCGCCAAATATCGAAACCAGCCCGCCTGCTCAAAAGAAATACTAGAAAATATACAAAGGAGGTAAAACTTCAAGTTTTCTCTTATTATGCTCAAAACGTGCGCTCTCCATCTACACAGATGCCCTGCAAATATCAAAGACAAAATGGAAAAGTGACTAATATGCACTCTGCTGCAAAAGGCTACAACCTACCAGCCCCAAGCTCGCCCTATATGATGCCAACAATAGGGTATCGAGCATCGCAATCATCCGCCCTTTCTCAAGCCAACTCTTCTGAGAGAACAAAGCCCCTAGCACTGATATCCCAGCGTACCTCCCTTTGGGATCTGCAACAGACATATTCCTCGATCCTCTCCTCATGATCGAGAGCCCGCCTCAACTCGACTTAGGCATCAGCAGCGTCCTTCATATGAATCAACATCTCCTGATCAGCATTGGTTTGATTTGATATTGCTTCAGCTCGGGCATTGATTATTTTAGACCTAACCTTCGAGAGTTTGGACTCAAGCCTCGCAATCATATATGCTTGGACGAAAGCATTATTATGAACCAATCAGAGTCAGACCTCGAAGGTGGGAACTTTAGCCAAATCACCCTTCTCTTGAGAAGCACGGGCCCGTCTTGCCCCATTAAAGGCTCCATCATATTATGAGAAAATACCTCATTTGTACTTTGTATTTTTGGCAGCCACAGAATGGCATCTTTAAAAGGAATGATATGGAAATGGAAGGCGAGGGAGAAGAGCCAAATTATAAAGGAGAGGCTAGAAGAAGACAGCAGTGGCTGCGCAAAAAATTTGGCTAGTATGAACTCTGCCAGCACTACTATTTTTTATGCCACTTCTTGAGATATTGCCTCAGCCTGGGAGGCGCCAGCAAGCAACAACCACTGCCACAACCCCAGGAATACAAAAAGGGGTGTACGAGCCGAGGAAGGAGGGTGAGTGGCAGTGTATAATCCGGGCCCCCTCTTGAGCAGCAATGCATAATCCAAAATATCTCTTAGGGTTAGAGGAAATTGACCCTCTGCCTCATTTCCTCGAGCCAATGGTAACCGCAACAACAGTAGTAACAACAACAACAACGACAATAATAACATCACAACGGCACAACCTCGTCCAACCAAAAAAGGGATCAAGAGTTGGGTCAAGGTACGCATGACATAATATCTTGAGGTCACGAGCCTCAAACATAATGAGATGGCAAAAACTAAAAATAGCAGGAAAGGGAGAAAAGATGGATATCAAAAGAAGTTTGGACAAGAAGCCGACCACAAGAAGCCCCATTTATTAGAGGAGGGCAAAGTAGCTGACGGCACCATTACCGCCCTCGGAAAGTGTAACGACGAGCTCAATCAATGCGTTCGTAGAAACCTAACCGATATCAATAACATAGGAATAAAGAGTCATGACATTTTGAGTGATCCTGGAGAAGCGGAAAGGCAAAACGTCTCGACACTTGTAAAAGGAGGGTTGCACTATCGACACGACATCGTTATGAAAGACCAAGAAGTCAAGTGTTAAAATTGTTTCTTATTACATTCCCTCTAAGAAACACGGAGACTATCTATGTACGATGAAATCTAGGAGGCCGATTTCTCCTTGATAAAATGCTTTGAGAGGGTAATCCCGGAAGCCCGTGGCCGAAGCCCCAGCGAATGCAGGGATTTACAAAGGAATGCATCCGTGATCGACAGGGTCTATTCAAGTTGTTCAATATCAGCCTACGCATACGTCATAAAGCTAGCCAGTTATCCCATCCCATTTCTTTTGTCACACAATGTATCTTGTACCGCTAGCACCCTGTATAGCAGAGCTCCAATTATTCTACCCAAATGCAATAATATCTCTCTCTCTTCTTTCTAAATTGCTCGTTCTCATTGGACCGAGGTCACTTTATTGTTTATCGCTTTCTTATTTGCTCTTCATTTATTACTTGGTATTGGGCATAAAGAGCTTTGCTTGATTATATTCTAATAGTTATCCCATTCCCTATTGCCTTCGATACCTTGTGCTCGATCCAGATGTTAGCAGCGAGGCCTTTCATTAACTAATGCTACACCGGACAGTAATCCTACATCATTTCCTTTAATTATTTTTCAGAATATTTTCTTGATAAAAAATGGTTGTGTTCTTCTCGTGACGATCTCCCTACCACTAATCCGGTATAAAACAATATTGCACAGGACGCCGGAATAACATATGAGGTGCAAGAAGAGGAGGTCCCAACAATGGCTAAAATCTTTCCATGCCCCGCGAGGGAGTCGACAAACTTCAGCATTTGCGTTGGGGTCGAACTGAAAAGTGTCTCCTCCATTTTGAGAGAAATTGACATTGCAGAGTTTAAAGAAAGGTGGGGGATCTCTAATTATGTCGATATGCGGCCAGCAGTAGGGAATAATATGGTTCATCTCGACCACCCCGGGTACTGCGTGCTCTATGCCTACCCCTTTCTCATAGGGTACACTCTTCCTCTTCCTTTGCTAGTGGTGGATTTTTGCCATTTTTCTGAGGTATGCCCCGCCTAACTTTTGCCGTATTTGTACAAGTTATTTCTCATGCTGCTTAAATACGCAGAGCTCGCTGGTCGTGAAGTCACGTTGGATCATATGCTCAGCATATTTGCTCCTCAACTTATTCGTGGCTCAATGATTCACATACGTCCTCGAGGGTCGAGAAGTCTTATGGTGAAGATGGACGACCGGGCCAACCTTCATTTCTATGAGAATTATTTTTATGTGCAGACTGAGCACATTATGGCGGACCCAACGGGATTCCCTGAGAAATGGAATTTTGCACGTAAGTTTTTGTATTTTTAGTCGGTGAGATGTGTGATCATTTTTTTCTTGTTGCTAAACTTTATCACATCTTTGTAGCTGACATATTGCCCCATCCGCCTGTCGAAGGTATTCGGAATGGGTAAGTGCTATCCTTCCTCATACAATAGGGATCCACATATGGTCGTTTTTCCATGAAAGGTTTAGACGCAGGCCCCTCATAGGTGAGATAACGTTTATGTCTGATGTTCTCTATCTTATTGCTTAGCTTCTTATGAGTCATATGCCGATGTTAGCGAGAATACGGAGGACAAGGGATCCTCCGTTAGCCTTTTATTAGCCAGTTGCATCTGCTTATCCGATCGTGGTACCTATTGTCCAACCTTCATCGAGGGCTGATTCAGTTGAATCTGTGGCCTTGGTGGCTCTCGTGTGGGCCATTTCTCAGGACGGGGTCCCGATCGGTGTTGCTCACCCGACAGGTGAATCTGCATCTACCGAGGAAGATGAAGGGTCGTCGAAGAGACGGAGAGTAGAGTTTGAGACTGTGCCCCAACAGTAATTCATCTGGATGACTCTCTAACAACGGGCTCTAGAGAGGGTGTTGTTGTAGTTCTCCCGGTAAGGACGGAATCGGCCGTCAGAGTTGTCGATATATATGATTAGCAATTAGAAGTTTCAACCATTGCCCCGAATCAATCACAAATTCCTACCATTTTCAGTGAGCAACAACCTGTTGCGATGAAAAATTAGACTTCTGGGGCCGCCGTTATAGTTTCAGACGTACCTTCGTCTTCTGCAGCGGGTCGTGCCTCCTCAACTACAGGGGAAAGGACGTGGTGATCGACGACTATGAGTTAGAGTCGAACCTGGACCCTGATGATTTCAGGATGTTTGAAGAGGGTATCACCCACTTAGTGGTTCACGTAGCGCTCGGTCCATATTCTACAGATCCTTTCTAGTGTCAATCTTTTGGCGGAAGGGGAGGAGTTCAGTCTGCCGTGTTTTGAAGCCGAAAATGTGGCTCTTCAGTCTGTTCATAATACTACCTAATGGATGAGTTGGCCAATATGGGTTTAAGGGTACGTTACATTTTACTTTCATTTTTCTTTATTATTCCTGAAAATATTGCTCTAACCCCCTATTTGCATTTTCCTGACATATATGGTAGAGTGGAGAGCATCCGCGGGGCTAATACCCAGGCCAGAAGTTTCTTAAAGATGTTGGAGAAATATCATTACTACCGTAATAGGTTCCATGAGATGCCTGAGCTGCTGAGGACGAACCCCGAAAATCGGACTCTTCGTGAGGAGTTAGAGAAAAAGGACGAGGAGTTGATGCAAGCTATCCGTAGCAAGAGTGCGTTCGAGGAGCAACTTCGGATTAAGGATAAGGAACTCGAGTTACGCAAGGGAGTCGCCGAAGAATGTAAGCGTGTGCATGAGAAATTGAGATTGATGCAATCGGAGATGGAACAGAACTTGATCAAGGTCGAGGTGATGAGCATGGAATGGATGGAAAAACTGGCTGCGCTGGAGAATAATGTTTCTGGATTTGAGAGCATCGAGAGAGCTTGGTCCGAGGCTTCGGTGAGGGTGACGGCCCGAGAGAGCACCATTCGCATTTTTTATTCCGAGCAGGAGTCGGGGAGGGCAACAACCACTCTCATGGAGGCTAGGCTTGAAGGGTGCATTAGTGAGATTGATCAAGATGCATCGGTCCTAGAAGATCGGGTTGTAGCATTAGAGGTAGAAAATGAGTGACCATTGGCTCAGATTGAGTCTTCCCCCTCCGTCGTCCCCCTCCATATTCACAAGCTTTGGGTTTACGCCGAAGCCCATCGAGATATATATATAAGAGTCTGTGGGAGGTGGGTAGTGTGACTGAGGCCGCTTATGGAGAAGCGTAAGCAAAAGTGCGGGAGGTTCACATCATCTTTAGGTATGATACGGCAATGCCCAAAGCCAAACTGGGTACGGATGATGGCGATGGAGAGTTTCTTGGAGATGGTAACGATGATGGTGATGGCAGTCGTGACGACGGTGATGACGTCGAATGAAGAATGTTTTAATTGTTTGTTCTCCCTTTTAGTTGTTTGTTGTTTGTCGTTGTTTCTTTCCTTTCATTTCTTCCTTTTTCCCCCATTTTTATTTTTGTTGACTTTGACCATATGTAAGCGGCGATAGGCCGCACAATGACTTTGTATAAAAGAGAGTCTTTTTTATTTGTTTGTTATTTACCTTGTACTTCATCTTTATTCCATATATTTATGGCTTTTGGTGTGAGATAGATGCCTATATGGTGAGTCGCAACCTTTCTTTCCTTTTGATGGCTTTTGATCTCAGAAGTATTTCGACCTAATCAAAATAGTGCCTCATCATTATTCGATCGAGGTCAAACTCTTCTCTTTTTGACGAAGAATCTTAGTCTTAAAGGGTGTTATTTTGAATTGTCAAAATAGTGACCCGTCATCGTTTGATCGAGGTCGAACTTTTCTCTTCTTGGCGAAGGATCATAGCCTTAAAGGGTGTTATTTCAACTTGTTGAAATAGTAACCCATTGTCATTCGGTCAAGGTCGAACTATTTTTTTTTTTGGCTAAGGCTCTTAGCCTTTAAGAGTGTTATTTCAACTTGTCGAAATAGTGACCCATCATCATTCGATTAAGGTCGAACTCTTCTCTTTTTTGTGAAGGCTCTTAGCCTTAAAGGGTGTTATTTCAACTTGTTGAAATAGTAACCCGTTATTCGATCAAGGTCGAACTTTTCTCTTTTTAGCGAGGGTTCTTAGCTTTAAAGGGTGTTATTTTGACGTTGTCAAAATAGTGACCCATCGTCGTTCAATCGAGGTCAAACTCTTCTATTTTTGGCGAAGGCTCTTACCCTTAAAAGGTGTTATTTCGACTTGTCAAAATGGTAACTCGTCATCGTTCGATCGAGGTCAAACTCTTCTCTTTTTGGTGAAGACTCTTAGCGTTAAAGGGTGTTATTTCGACTTGTCGAAATGGTAACTCGTCATCGTTCGATTGAGGCCGAACTCTTCTATTTTTAGCGAAGGCTCTTAGTCTTAAAGAATGTTATTTCGACTTGTCGAAAGAGTAATCCGTCATCGTTCGATCAATGTTGAACTCTTCTTTTTTTGGCGAAGGCTCTTAGCCTTAAAGGGTGTTATTTTGACTTGTCAAAATAGTGACCCCTCATCGTTCGATCGAGCTCGGACTCTTCTATTTTTGGAGATGGCTCTTAGATTTAAAGGGTGTTATTTCAACTTTTCTAGATGGTAACCCGTCGTCGTTTGATCGAGGTCAAACTCTTCACTTTTTTAGGAAGGATCTTAGCCTTAAAGGGTGTCATTTCGACTTGTCGAAATGGTAACCCGTGGTCGTTTGATCGAGGTCGAACTCTTCTCTTTTTGGCAAAGTCTCTTAGCCTTAAAGGGCTATTATTTCGACTTTTCGAAATAGTAACCCATCGTCAGTTCCAATTTTTGGAGAGCCAGATATTTTCTAGGGGAGTCCCAGTTCGTTTGACGGTGCTCGTAGCGGAGAGTGAAATATAGGAGAATGTGGAACATCGTTGTTTCTCTTGGGTTCGCCCTGTGCGCAAATTGAGGTTTATTTGTCTAGCCTGTCTTCCGGCTTGGAGGCATCATTCGCAGACGGTATCGCAGTTGTTTTCGTCCTTCGATTGAGATGTTTTTCTTTTATTCGTTCGCCCGTGCGGCCATTGTATTCCTACTTGAGCAGTGATTATGAGGTGATCTGGAATGAAGCTTTCTTTGCCCCCCGTTTGGCAGTCCGATGGGGGAGAGCTTATGGGTAACATCGCTTGACTTGTTTGGTGTGCCGATGGTTGGTGGGATGAATATTTTTGAGCTTGACAATTTTATTCGGCTCTTCTCCCCTACTGCGTTGCCCCTTTGTCTTGTGCGGGTTAGGTTTTTCCTTCACGCTCTTTTTGGTGAGTGATCGTATTTCTCGATCTTTGATTTGGGAGAGACTAAGAAATTCCCACAAACGATGCCAAATTGTTTGACTCAAAAGTTATGAAAATCTTTTAGAGCAAATCAATCAAAGATGGAGGGGTTAATATTAGTCTGACATAATAAAAACCAAAGAGCTAACAGCGTGGATCACATACAAGATGAAGAGAGGATAGAGGATTTTATTGAAATTTAATGTCACGCTTCCCATCAATTGATGAGAAAATCCATTTACATGCCTTCCTTGAAATTCATAAGTTTCTACCAATAATATTAGGAGAGAGTTGTTCAGCTATAGAGAGAGAAAAGGCGCAACACCTTGTTGAAAGCTTTATAGAGAGAGAAAAGGCGCAACACCTTGTTGAAAGCTTTCTCTTGCTTCATACAGTTGAGGCACCCTTACCCTTTGTTGGACGCCATGTTCTCTTGCCTCCAATGTGCTTTAGACGCACCTTTCAGGCGCCGCCCTTGCTGACTCGTCAAATGTAGTGGAGGAGATACGGAGTGGGTTATATTTATTTTTCATTGCTCGACCATTCAGGTGGGACGTTAGCCAACTCAGCCGCGGTAGTCAGATTGTGGCCAATACAGTATTAAACTAAACAATGACTAAGAATTTGTTAAGTTGTGATTTTTGAATTGAATTCTAATTTTTAAATTAAATTAGTATTTTGAATAATTTGTATTATTAAATTGTGAAGGCCAAACTTAGAAATATATCCTGGTCCCTCCTCCTTATTCTTTTCCTTCCTTTTCCATGAGTTGCAATCTATTATTAAAGCTGAAAGTCAGTAGACACTAAAAAAATAATAGAACCAACATTTTCTTATATTATTTTACATAACGTTGTACATTATCGTTTTTCTTCCTAGTATTTGGATCATGCTAGTTGTAAATAAAGTGTCTCTCTTTAAGATTTTCAGATACTATTGATTAAGCTTTTGAATAAAAGAATCACACAATTCAAATGATCATATTTTCTTCCTCCCCATATTTAAGAAAAGGAAAGAGTTAGGGTGTGTTTGGTACGAAGGAAAATGTTTTCCTAGAAAATGTTTTCATGGAAAATGAGTAGTTTTATCACTTATTTTCTCTTGTTTGGTTGGTAAGCGGAAAATATTTTCTATTATTTGGTTAGAGAGTAGAAAATAGTAAAAACAGAAATTTGAAATTGCAAAAAACAAAAATTTCACACAAAAAAATATTTTTTTTGCGTGGGGGGGGGGGGGTTGGTAGGGGTAGGGGTGGGGGTTGCGTGGTGCAGAAAATGAAAAAACAGAAATTTGAAATTGCAAAAAGAAAAAAAATGAAGCTAAAAAAAAAACATTTGCGCGGGGGAGGGGGTAGAGGGGTGGAGTTGGGTGGTGTAGAAAAATAAAAAAACAGAAATTTTAAATTGCAAAAAACAAATTTAAGGTAAAAAAAAATATTTTTTTTGCGGGGGAAGGGTGGGGCTAGAGCTTGGGCTGGGTGGTGCAGAAAAATGAAAAACATAAATTTAAAATTGCAAAAAAAAAAAAATTAAGGTAAAAAAAATATTTTTTTTTGTAGGGGGTGGGGGATAGTAGGGTGGATGGAAAAACTAAAATTTTAAAAAAAACTTATTTTTGGAGAGGGGGTAGGGTGGGTTGGTGAGTGTGAGAAAGGTTGAGAAGGAGTTTTGGAAAATGTTTTCCCTTCTTTTGATAAGGAAAACATTTTCCTCCAATTGGAAGAAAATAAATTGATAAGGAAAATATTTTCCAAAATATTTAAGTCAACCAAACATGGAAAAATTGAAAAACATTTTTCAAAAAATATTTTCCTTCGTACCAAACACACTTTTACTGTAAAAAGTCAAAGTAACTATCATTAGGCGCTTTTTTTTTTAATTACTCTCCTTTTAGCCTCAATACTTCCATAAAAATTGTACATGGGTATTATTTGTTTCTTTTCCAGCAGATTAAAGATATACGTGGATTCCTTCAAAATCTTATACGTAGTTACAGTTGTTGTCATTCGGAGTTATAAAATATTTTTTATATTAACAGTATATATAACTTGAAGTCGTTATTTAATTGTGTTAACATATTAACAACAGAAGAACGGGGAACATGTCTGCATGTAACATGCATGTTTTACTAGTCAAGTAACAAAACAATTTTCAAATTATATTACATGAAATGTTGAAGATGGTATTAATTATCTCTTTTTTTTCTTTTTTCTTTTTTTGTGAGCAGGTCATCTTATTTAAGATTTCAACAAAAGAGTTCATTGAAAACATTTGAAGGTAATAAAAACCAAAAAGAGAAGTCGTTAAGATTAAATAGATCCGTCAAAATATCACTGTCCTCTAGATTCAGAGAGGATTTTGGTTTATTAATGCTTTGTTTAATTTCTTCTGTCACATTTGACAACTACATATGGGGTAGAAGAAAACTATGAAAGCTCTTGCACTATTTATTTAAACTACTTAACAACTTTTAACTCTCTTTAATTTGAGCCTTTAATTCTAAGATAGGATTGCAGATTTAAGTTACGAAAATAGTGTCAACTGTGCAAATCTTAATTGCAAAATTTAATATAGCAATGAAAGTCACCGTGACAAAGACAAACTCAACCTAGTGGCGAAGCCCCGAAATTCAATAAGGATGTTCAAATTTCGAATACCCTTTTGTTAGTGGACAGGATGTTCAAACTCTATTTTAATAATATCTTACCTTATACATAGTATAATTTTTTGGTGATTCATTGGGTCAATCTAGCTTCGCCCATGCCAGCCCTATACAATGACCAAGTTTAGGAAGCAAATTAATTTTCCTTATTGGAATTTTAATTTGATTCAACCACATTTTATTTAAGATTTTCAGATACTATTCATTAAGCTTTTGAATAAAAGAATCACACAATTCAAATGATCATATTTTCTTCCTCCCCATATTTATATAAAAAGTCAAAGTAACTATCATTAGGCGCTTTTTTTTTAAAAAAAAAAAAAAATTGCTCTCCTTTTAGCCCCAATACTTCCATAAAAATTGTGCATGAGTATTATTTATTTCTTTTCCAGCAAATTAAAGATATACGTGGATTCCTTCAAAATCTTATACGTAGTTACAGTTGTTGTATTCCGAGTTATAAAATATTTTTTATATTAACAGTATATATAACTTGAAGTCGCTATTTAATTGTGTTAATATATTAACAACAGAAGAGCGGGGAACATGTCTGCATGTAACATGTTTTACTAGTCAAGTAACAAAATAATTTTCAAATTTAATAAGGGTGTTCAAATTTCGAATACCTTTGTTAGTGGACTATGTAAGGATGTTCAAACTCTATTTTGATCAATAACAAGTAATATCTCACCTTATACATAGTATAATTTTTTGGTGATCAAGGGTCATTGGGTCAACCTAGCTTCGCCCATGCCAGCCAGTGTTAGTTTGAATTATTTTTATTTTGGCTAATCCTATTCTTAGCAATTGTTGAAAGTTTAAGTACTTCTCTTTATGCTTGGGTATAAATCATAAGACGCTAGATAGTCCTTGATGTGATTTAGATAACTAATACACCTTCATTCTTGAACTTCAAAGAAATTTCTTAGATAACTTTATGAATGCCTTGTGTTATGTGATTATTTGAACTTCTATTGCAAAATATGGATTTTTTTTTATAAAAGGGATACTAGGACATGTTAAAAATTTCACCAAGTTTAATAGGGTTAAAAATTCGTATGTTAACAAGGGAAAGTGATTGTTAACATTCTAATACCTACTAGTATTTGTTGCGCGTTTGAATATAATTAATACAAATTAGTAATAATTAAATAGTAGCTATGAATTGTAATTAGGCAAACTATAATTACTAGACTCTAAACTATAGTGGTTTATGAGATAGTTCATCCGTGCTTATATTATTTCTTCCTCAGAAGCAAGTAGAAGCCATTTAACTATTTAACTGGGCCATGGCCATTTCTATTTCTGGATCTTTTTAAGTCATTTGATGTGAACACAGATCAGCCCACTTCTGAAGCAAAAAATTGGTTGTCTAGGGAAACTTTCATAAAATAGCCACTTTTCAGCCATATAATTGAAAAATAGCCATTGTCCTGGAGTTCCAATTTCTACAAGTGAAGCTATCTAATTCACTTATGCAGAGGAACAAAAGGATTTCTTCTATGCCTAGAGAGCCTCAAATCCAAGTCTAACTCCTTAAACCTCATTCCATGAATTACTTTGATAGGTTAGAAATGCGAAGGAACGGAGAAGAATGGTTAATATTTTGATTTTTGAATAGGGAACTCATACATCTTATTCTCCCCTCATCTCCCACTGAGGTAGAGCCAAGGGCGCACTTATGATTCTTAAACACTAGTTTGATAGTGTAAAACAATAGAATAAATGAGCTCAATAAGGATCGATCCCTAGTCCCTAGGGAAAATTTAGCAGACTTATTCAGTGAACTAACACAACAAATCTAACCGTGGGTTCACAAATGTAGTATTTAGATAAATTATATGAATTATACACATAATATACATAATTTTTGTCGAAGACAACGGGTTCACGTGAAGCCTTCGGTACATTGTAATACGACCTTGGGTAGAGCCATAAATTAAAGTTAATGGATTGAGAATTTGCCACCGAATTCATAGCTTATTTTAGTTATTATTAGGTTCATAATTAAATATTTATACTTTAATGAATTTTCTAATACAAATACAGATTTAAGCAAAAACTAGTGGATTCGTTTGAAATACCTAATATTATAGCTATGACCCTGCATTTTCATTCCCTTTCCGCCCTTTCTCCTTTTTCTTTTTCACTTCTTCCGCGCAGGAAGTGTACAAAGCAACAACTCTAAAAGCCAATGTTGGTGTTACCTCATAGCAACAACACTCACAATAAGACTTCTGGAGTGTTCTCAATACGTATGATTATGTCACGATCCAAAATCCACTAGTCGTAATGGCACCTAACCCTCGCTAGGTAAGCTAACTAACTGTCAACATATTTCAAATGAGATTTGTGAGAAATAAATAATGAAATAACTTAATTTTTATACAACAACCTACATGTGGTACAAGTCATGAGCCGCTACAAAACTAAAATGAAATAATTATAACATCTATTTAGAATGTACATGAACAGAATTCGAATTTAAAGCTACCAAGGACAAGTGATAGCCTCAATGCCACCTGCCGCCCGACACAGCAGCATCAAATTCAAGATCTACACCTAAGCTTAAGAAGTGTAGTATTAGTATAATCGACACCATCAATAAGCATCCTAACTAACTTCGACGAGGTAATAGCAGCAAGAATTATAAATGATACTCACCTGTTACCTGTACAAGTTCTTAAATCTAGCAAGTATAGAATATATATATGATCAAATCAAGAAAACACAGGTAAAACCACATTGGTGCTCACAATTCTTGTTTTAAACTATTCTACTAAGTCAATAGTCCAGAATATAACGAATGTATCCAAAGAAATCAGGCAAATAATCAAGGAATTTTCAAGTAAAGATGAAATAAAATAACTAAATATCAGTACGTTGTGGCGCACAACCCGATCCAAATAATGATAACCAGCTCCCCCAGAGCTCACATCAACCAGAACACCATCGGTTTCTCATAATTCGTGTATACACCATCAAGAGAGAAACATGAAAGGGTGACCCTAGAGAGATGAATCTATATCCACACGCAATCACGGCCAATTCAACGTACTATCATCTCAGCGTGGTCATATGCTCAATATCATAATCCACCCGGCGTAGTCACGGGCTCAACATTAACTGCGTGGACAACTCACGCGTTGCACGGATGTCACGATCCAAAAACCCACCGCATGCATTATGATGGCACCTAGTCTCTATGACTACGTATGACGATTACTAAAAATGATTAAGCTAATTTTAACAATGATGGTTTGAAACACAGATTAGAATGAATACCGAAACAAAAGCGGAATAAACTTACGCAAAAATGATCATAACAACCTCCAAAGATTTGGTAATACATAGTGAGGAACTCTAGCTGAATACATGGAATGACCTCAAGGATCAAAATAAAATACTATTCAAATAATAACCGACAGTGCAATATAAGGAAATGACTCCAAGGGAATATGACGACCAAGTAGCTCTACCTTGAATCCTCGCAATCAACAAGCTGACTCCATCCGAGTATGAAATTTTCAATACCTGGCTATGCACAAAAATATACAGAAGTGTAGTATGATTACAACATAATCAGTACCTAGTAAGTATCAAGACTAACCTCGGTGGAGTAGTGACGAGGTACAGTCAAGAAACTCATTAGACAAAATAACCTATGCAATATAGAAATATAAAGCTAATAATGGAAAGCAGAAATCAGTAAATGGCAACAAAATCAACGTATGATATAAATAGTAAAACAATAAGAACACCATGAAATACTATTGAAACCAAATAAGGAACACAAAGGACAACCAATTAATCAAGTCATTCAAACACAAGATTCACAACAAAATTACTTTATAATACCTCATTTCATAGTCACAAGTCACGAGTCTCAACCCACCATCATATACTTGCGGCACCTCATGCCCTCATCTTAAATCACAAACGCACGGATAATTTACGTGCCAATATCTTAATTTGCCTGACATGATCATAGGCTCACATTCACAATCCGCCCGGCGTAATCACATGTTTATAATCACAATTGGCACGGCATGGTCACAAACTCACAATCACAATTCGCCCAGCATAGTCACATGCTCACAATCTGCCTTGCATGGTCACAGTCTCACAATCATAATTTATCCGACAGTCATAGGCTCAATAGAAACATAAAGACGGATAATACAAAAATGCATGTGCATGATCAATAAATGTCAAGTTTCATACTCCCAAGGTAGTATAAGTGGCATGTGATGTCGTATGCTTATGTGAGTGTACTATTGCAGTCCCAGTCAACAAGCAATATCAAAGATATCGAGTAGCTCATCGAATCAACAAAACAAGTCACGTAAAGTGTACTACAAACACAAGGAAAAACAAACCCTCACATGAAAATCACCAACACAAATCCCCAAGCCATCACACACATCCCTGACATTGCTACCCTTATCTCTCTGATAGCCACTCGTATCACTCCGTCCTGACAATATCGTTAGTCACCCTTATCTGTCTGATAGCCACCCGTATCACTCCATATAATAGACACATATGTCACTCCGCCATGGTAATAACGCAATAGCCACCCTTATCACTCCGTATGCCTAGCATAACAATGGCGGTAAAATTCCACCCTTATACTCCCCATAACAACAACCAAATCACACAATAATTCATAAATTTTAATATCACAATAACACGACATATCAACTCATAACACAAGTTCCTATAAGCCACAACCTTCCCGAAGATCCAACTATATCAACTTTTCATAACAGATAGCACACAACTCAAACACAATGTGTATAAAATGACTATAACAGCAAAACAAGTAGAAAAGTAACTCACAAGGAACAACACCTCCTTTAAACACAACTTCAATTTAAATTAGATTCATGACTTTTGATAATCTCAATTCTATTTCATTATTTAAGTATTAACTTAATAGTGAAAGTATCTCCATGAAATGGCAAATTATGGGTTCTAGTGTACAAATTAGGCTAACAATGAAAGAGAGATGGTACGAACTAGTACTACGTCTAAATGCATGAGAATAACCCCGCAACAAAAGGATATCATGTAAAACAATTTTCAACTAAGAGAAACTCAACAATAAAAGACATCACATAATAATAAAGTGTAACAACTTCATATAAAGCATATAAGAGCTAACTCAACAAGCAAAAGATGTCACATGTAACGATATCAATTGCTCAAGTTCTCATCCAAATGAGGAATCCGAGATATTCGCAAAGAATAAAGAGCATCCCAAGAAGTCGATTCAATAGCGGTTGTAAGCATCTTTCCTAATGATGAAGCTGCCAAATAGCAACCAAAGTACCCAGAATTCTAGAGCATTATGGCTCCATCAATTGAGGTCAGTCTAGATGATCCTGAAAAAGAGATTTTAATACTCTCGGATAAAATTATCGAACCACAGAAGTCGGATGCCTCTAAATCTAATGCTGAAAAAATAGAAGAAGTGACCCTTTTTATTGATTTCTTGAAAATAAAGTTGTACGTGGGCTCGGGACTTATCCCCGAGCTAAAATGTAAGTTGATGGAACTTTAATTGCGCTAATGTGAATTGTTTTTCTTGGTCATATGCAAACATGATAGGGATTTCCTGGAGGTGATGACTCATAAGCTAAATATAGGTCCGAAGTACTGGCTAGTCAAACCGAAAAAATAGCAGTGATAGCACAGGAATGAAAAAATCAACACCAAAATTTCCAAAATGGTAGAATTTGTTCAATTAGAGAAGTCAAGTAATCGGACAAGTTGTCTAATGTCATAGCCATACGAAAGAAGAATGGTAAATAAAGGGTATGTATCGACCTGACCTGCATAAGACATACCCTAAATATTGTTTCTCATCGCCTCATATCAATCAACTTATATACACAACTGTTGGCCACGAGTTGCTAAATTCCTTGGATGACGAGTACAACCAAGTCAAAATGTGTCCAAATGATCAAGATAGAACATTCTTCATCATTGACATGTGACTTAGGTTTAGCTTAAAAAATACAAGGGTAGCATATCAGAGACCATTCAACACAATGTTCAAAAACTACATTGGAAAGTCTATGGAAATTTATATCGATGGCATGTTAGTTAAGTAAGTGCAAGTGAAGGGTCACCTAGATCATCTAAAGGATTCTCCACTCTTTGGAGGTACAATTTAAAGTTGAATCTGGATACATGTGCCTTTATATTAGCTTCAGAGAAGCTTTGGGCTTGTTGGTTACAAATAGAGGAATAGAAGTCAACTCAGCCCAAATCAAAGCCATCGTATACATACCAGATATGCTAACAATCAAAACATAGGTGAAGAGGTTGAATGATCGGGTAGCAGCCTTGGGTCGATTTATATCTTAGTCATCAGAATGATGCTACAAATTCTTCTCAGTACTAATTATGCGACAATCTATTCAATGTAACTGTAAAACTAACAACAAAGCCGAGTATGAAAGTGTTGTTGTAGGACTTAAACTATCTAAGGGGCTAGGGGCCGAGCAGATAGAACTGAAAAGTAATTCTCAAATTATAATAAACCAAATGTAGTTAACCTTTGTAGCACAATAAATTCGTATGTAGCAACACTTGGCTAAGGTTACACAACTTTTGAGCTAGTTCTAAGAATGGAAAGCTACACAAATACCCTGGATGAATCATGAAAGCAAATGCTTTAGACAATCTCAGCTCTACACCAGATATCACCGACTTCGGAACAAACTCGATTGACCACCTATTTTACCCATCGTAAAACCAAACCAAGGACGAGGAAAATGTAACCAGTCTAACATGGGATCGGCATAATGAGTTTGTTAATTATTTGCAGAATGGAACACTTCCCAAAGATAAGAAAGCATCCGAGCAACTCAGAGTTCGGGCATAAAGATACTATCTCATCGAAGGGGACTTGTATCGAAGAATCTTCAACGGACTTCTAGATAAATTCCTAGGGCATGCAAACACAGATTATGTGATGAGGGAGATCCATGATGGACATTGCAGCAAATACTCCAAGGACATGTCGTTAGTTCGAAAGCCGATTAGGGTCAGTTACTAGTCTTGAATAGAGCAAGACACTACTGATTTTATCAAACTATATGACAAATGCCAACGGTTTGCTCCTGACTACACCAACCGACCGAACCACTTCATACATACTCATCATATGGTCTTTTATTAAATGGGCGATGGACATAATAAGTTATTACAATAAGATCTGACAGATAATGTTACTTCTTATTTGAATTGGATACTTTTCTAAGTGGGTGGAAGCAGGTGACTCGTGCAGATCTGAGAAAAAAAAGTTATGGACTTTATTGGAGGAATATTATATATAGATTCTGAGTTCTGAATAAATTGTATGTGATAAGAGCCCACAGTTTTTTGGAGCTAAGATAACAAAATTTATTGAAGAATGGCAAATCAAAAGGATCACTTGCACTCCATACCATCCAGGAGCAACAGAACAAGTCGAGTCTTCTAATAAAGTCATGTTGAACATTTTAAAGAAAATGTTAGAAGTAGTCAAAAAAAGATGGACAGAAGAGCTGCTTTAAGTGTTATGTGTTTACCACACAATGACAAATTTGACCACTGGGGAGACCCATTTTCTCTTATATATAGATCTGAAATACTCATTCCAGTCGACATAGGAGCAAACCGCTAGAGGATTGCTCATGCTACCGAAGAATCAAATAATAAGGTTGTTGTTATCTTGTTGGATTTATTATAAGGATAGAGAAAAATGACTTCGATTTAGATGGCAGCACAGAAGCAAATGAACGATAAGTACTATAATAAGAAGTCTAACCTTCGACACTTCAAAGGTGGGGACTATGTGCTTTGGAACGTATTTTCAGCAACCCAAGAGCTGAACATAGGGAAACTCGAACCCAATTAGTAAGGACCATACTAGATAGTTGTGATAAGGGGCAAAGGAACATACATGCTCGAGGAAATGGATGGCAAGCTCGTGAAGGCAAACTGGAACGTAGAGCACCTCAAACGGTTATATTTTAGAGAGATGTAGTGTCGCATTACAAATTTATTTTCTTTTATTTTTGCTAACATTTTTAGATAATATACTTTAAGCCAACCTATCCTATGATGACTATACTGACCTTTGGAAATACACAAGAACCATAAGTTCCAAGCTAAGGTCAAAATGTCTTATTAAAAAGGCTGTGCCATTGTCTTCATCTAAAAAACACTACATATCTTTTTACTTCCTTTACAGGAACATGATCAATGGAGGAACAAGTCACAAAATATCAAACACCCAACCAAAGGCAGTCAAGCTACAATACTAATGTTCGAGTCTTTATTCTTCAAACTCGAAAACTGGGGGACTACACCATATGGAGTTGCAAGGATAGAGTCACGAAGGCCAAATATGAATAAAATATGGCAGGAAAAAGTTTAACTTTAAGATGAAAAGGCTATGAAATCTCACAAGTGTTTTAGAAGGTCCGAACAAAACCATTTCAAGAAGTTGCATACTTGTACACACGGTCTGATAGAGACCATTCTAGTTGAAATATATTCACTCAAATTTGTATCTAGATACACTATGTATAAGGTAAAAAATGTACTCAGGATAATTAACCTATTTGAATAATTAAAAAAATCATTATTAAAAAGGGGCGGGAGATAGTAAATTACAAGAAAATTCCTAAGAAGATGAAGAGGCCAAGAACTAAAATCCGATGATAGGATTCGAGTGCCAGTGGAAGGTACATTTGGAGAAATAGTGGTTGGAGGAGGCGAAGACTTGGATATGATACAATATCTTCTTCTTTATCACCTTTGCAGGTGCCCTCCAAGTCATCTTCGTCCAACCAAAGGATAGATTGTTGCATGTCATGAAAGGAATTATTCAACATCCTCCAAATATCTCTTGCTTCGTTCTCAAGGAAAGAAATCTCTTTTTTTTATCTGTCTTACTGGCATGAACTTCGTGGATAATATTTAAATGAGACTCCAAAGAAACCTAATACGGATCTAGCTCTATCTTCATTTTGATCGCATTGAGCTTTTGAGTTAAAACCTCATAAGCTTCATGGAGGTTCACTCAATTGGCATTATTGGCTCGGGGGACATTCTTCTCTCAACTAAAATTATGAATCCACTTTTGAATCTAATTGGTCTTGGATGAATAAGAGTCTGGCATTGCCCCTATTTTGTTAAACAATGAAGTTTGTCTTATGGTCAAGAATTGCTTATCTTCTTCGATCTGCACTCCTCTTAGTCAATTCAGTCCTCACCGTGATAGTTTCCTTTCCAAACTTAAGGCTCTTGATCTCCTGCCTAAGCTTCTCATTCTCAGCTTTCACTTCCCTCTTGACCTTCACCACCTCATCCCTAATTTTTTTAAAGCTTTATAGAATAGCAAGTTGAATTGCATAAATAAAAAAGGACAAGTTAGTAAGAAGAGCATAATTTCGAAACAATAAGAGATAAAAAAGAGAATAACTTATGCTAATAGCTTTGCAAGCCATTTGGGTGACCGACCCCTCTGCAGTCATCTCTATTGACTAAATTGACGCAGAAGGACATTAAGTTCGAGTGGTCCGATGCATGTGAGAAAAGTTTCCAAGAATTGAAGTCAAGACTGACCTCGGCATCGATATTAGCCTTGCTGGAAGGCACAAAGGGATTTGTGGTTTATTGTGATGCCTCCAGAGTCGGTTTGGGGTGTGTATTGATGCAGCGCGGAAAGGTCATACCTTATGCTTCCAGGCAGATCAAGAACCATGAGAAGAATTATCCGACGCATGATTTGGAGCTTGCGGCTGTTGTGTTTGCCTTGAAAATATGGCTTCACTATCTTTATAGGGTTCATGTAGATGTGTTCTCAGACCACAAGAGCCTCCAGTATTTGTTCAAGCAGAAGGAGTTGAATCTGAGACAGCGGCGATGGTTAGAATTGCTCAAGGACTATGATATGAACATATTGTACCATCCAGGGAAGGCAAATGTGGTAGCCGATGCTCTTAGTCGAAAATCCATGGGTAGTTTGGCTCATTTGGGTGTGGATTAGAGACCCCTGGCTTGAGAGGTTTACCAGTTTGGGGGTTTGTATCTCGGCGTCAGACGAGGGGAATGTTATGGTGCATAATGGAGCAGAATCATCATTGGTTGCGAAAATCAAGGAAAATCAGTTTATGGATCCAGCATTGGTTCGGGTGAAGGAAGAAGTTATGAATGACAAGACCTCAGCATTTGTACTCAGCAGCGAGGATGGTGTATTGTGGTGTCAAGGTAGATTATGTGTTCCGGACGTGGACGAGCTTCGAGAAAGAGTGATGGTAGAGGCTCATATTTCTAGGTATTCGGTGCACCCAGGTTCCACAAAAATGTATCATGATCTCAAGGAGATTTATTGGTGGAACGGTGTGAAAAGAGATGTGGCAAGCTTTGTAGCTAAATGCCCCAACTGCCAGCAAGTGAAGGCCGATCATCAACGGCCCGGTGGATTAACTCAGCTTATAGAAATACCAAGGTGGAAATGGAAGATGATCAATATGGATTTCGTAGTGGGGTTACCTCGCACTCAGATAAGTTCGACTCAATATGGGTGATAGTGGATCGACTCACCAAATCAGCTCACTTCCTGCCAGTCAAGTCCACTGATACTGCAGAGCAATATGCAAGGTTGTACATCAAGGAGATAGTAAGGCTTCATGGCACTCCACTTTCTATTATCTCGGATCGCGGGGCTCGGTTCACAGCTAATTTTTGGAAGAAATTTCAGAAAGGTTTGGGAACTCATGTGAATCTCAGCACAACTTTCCATCCGCAGACCGGCGGTCAGGCCGAGCGGATTATTCAGACGCTTGAAGATATGTTGCGGGCTTGTGTCTTAGATTTCAAAGGTGATTGGGATGAACACTTGCCACTGAGAGAATTTGCTTATAATAACAGCTATCATGCTAGCATTCAGATGGCCCCGTTTGAGGCATTGTACGGGAGAAGGTTTAGGTCGCCAATCGAGTGGTTTGAGGTAGGTGAAGCGGAATTTCTAGGGCCAGATATGGTGTACGAAGCTATGGAAAAAGTTAAGGTTTTCCAGGAGAGGATGAAAACTGCACAGAGTCGCCAAAAATCTTATGCAGACGTTCGCCGAAGAGGTTTGGAGTTTCAAGTTGATGATTGGGTGTTCTTGAGGGTATCTCCTATGAAGGGAGTCATTCAATTCGGAAAGAAAGGGAAATTGAGTCCTAGGTATGTTGGGCCATATCGGATCATTCAAAGATTGGTCAAGTTGCTTATAGGCTGGAGTTGCCTCCTGAGATGTCATCAATGCACCCGGTGTTCCATGTATCCATGTTGAAGAAAGTGATTGGAGATCCATCCACCATCATGCCGGCCAAGGCTATTGAGGTTAAAAAAGATTTGTCATATGAAGAGGTTCTAGTTGCCATCCTTGATAGGCAAGTTCGTAAGTTGAGAAATAAGGAAGTTGCCTCTGTCAATGTATTGTGGCGAAGTCAACAAGTTGAGGAGGCCACGTGGGAAGCAGAAAAAGAGATGAAGGAGAAGTACCCCCATTTGTTTGATCAAGCTTAGAAGAAATTAGGCGATCCCTCTACTCCTAGTAACTATCGTCTTGTCCAAGTTGTTTCCCTCTTAGTGTTAGTAAAGTTTCCATCATTTTGTAATGAGTTATATGTGTTGTTACCTTGGGTCACTTAAACCTTTCTTGATAAATGGAAACCTTATAAAGATTCATGTGTTAAATAAACAACTAATGGTAAGTGTAGATCGATAATTGTTTGTTTATGTGTACATGGCATATTGAGATGGTTAAATAAGGTAAGAACTTATTGAAGTGACTAGTTTTTGTGCAACTGTAACAATGTGATGGAATATGTGCAGTCATTGAGGTAAGAAAGTGTATACAAGCTGTGGAAGGTGTTGTAATTATGTATTGTTGTTTGGTAATGTGTTTCGGGGGCCCTCTGACAGGTGGATATGTCCATAATACAAAGGAAACTCTAGCAAAATTTTTCTAAAATATAAGAGTTAGTTAAAATTTTGACAGTTTGCATATCACGTCTTTCAAAACCAACTTATTTTTCAAAATCCTCATTCGAGGACGAATGATCTTAAGGGGGGAGGATGTAAGGCCCCGTAAGATTTTTGTGCTTAAAACCTAGTAGCTGTGGTGTCATGGTCCGAATAATGCGTCCGGACCATTGGTAGTGATTTAAGTTTCAAAAATTTAAAGAATCAATTTTTTCAGAAAAGTGTTGATTCTCCGGTCAGGAATGCGACTGCAGATCTGCTTTGTGAACCGTATTCCTACTGCAGAGCTTAACAGAATGTCTTCAAATATGGTGTTGAAAATGCGGTCGATATGCGATCGCATAATGGATTCTGCGGACCGCAGATCTACCGCATAGTTTCTCGAAGATTTTTGAGTGTCAAATCTGCGGTGCATTCTGCGACCACAGATCAAGAATGCGGACCGCATTTTGGTCGCATTCCGTAACAGAACCTGTGAAAAATTTGAGGCAATTCTGCGATCATTATGCGGACCGCATGTTGATTCTGCGATTGCAGATGCGACCGCAGAATTGACTCGGCCCAGATTTTTGTAAATTTTTTACCCGACCGCTTATTTAATAAAATACCTTTCTCCTTCATTTTATCATGTCTTCTTACCAAAATTAGAGAGAGAAGAGAGGGGTTTTAGAGAGAGAAGTCTATTCTCTTCAAGAATTGTTCCAACCATTTAGTCCAAAGGATTCTAGGGCAAAGATTCAACTTCCCCAATCTTTACAAGGTAAAAACCCTAACTATTTTTTTCTGATTTTCAGTTTTAAAATGGGTAAAGAAAGGTTTGCATATAATAGCTTTTGAAAATAGAATTTAACACTCATGCATGATTATTGAACTTGATTTTTAGTAAAAAGGAATTGAATAGACGTAAGAGTCTGCAAAACAAGGTCGGCAAAGATAGGATAACTTGGGTAAGCATAAAGTAGGAGGTTAAAGGAAGAAAACTTGACACCAGGTATGTATGGCTAATTTTGATTCTTGTAAAAGCGCTCATATGCGTGCAATTTGTTTAGTATACGTTAATTTGAGAAGATTGTATGAAATTCTCTGATTTTGTTGTTGGATATTCAATTGATGTTGAACTACATGTGATGTGGTATGAAATATAGATTGAAAGATAAAATTGTGACGGTATACATGGTTTATTGTGGAAGGAATTGAAACACTTGAATTGCGGTAAATTGTTGAACATACTTGTATGGCTACTCTCGAATATGGAAACATTGTAACTTGGTTGCGATATCAGTTTGAAAAGTATTTGAGAACATGAACCAATTTGTAAGTTGCTTATTTGAACTTGTTCTGATTTTATGTAGTGCCTTATTTGCTGTTTGTGATTGTTGTGTTTGAAACTATACGGTGGGATCGGGTTGCGCGCCGCAACACGAAGAAATAAGGTGTGGGTTGGGGTTATAAGGGTGGCCGAGGTAATAATAAGGGTGGACGAGGTAATAAGGATGGAAAGCGATCGAAATCGCTAATGAAATTGATACAAAATCATTGATATGAAATTTGTGAAAGGAGACAGCGGGAGAGTTTGCAACCTGTGGGGCACTGATTACCCTTTTGTTTGACTAATTGTGATTTACGTGATTGATTGGTTGTTGTTCTACTTGTTGATCTTAAACGTGCTTTGTGTTGAGAATTATCTGAAATGAGGAAAAAGTAGAGAACATGGTTGACTGGCTTAATTGATTCTTGATGTAATTTATTGGTTGTCTTATCATCGTGATTACTTGTTTAATGGCTTGAGTTTACTTGGGACAAAGTTTGCCCATACATACCAGTACAATTCCAGTGTACTGACGTCCCTTTTGCCGGGGACGCTATATTCGTGTTATGATTGTAGGTGGATCAGTAGCAGGCACTTCAGCTCGTCGGTAGTAGTTTTCTTCATCTTCCACTGCCCTTTTGGTGAGCCCCTTTCTTCCTCAGGGGCCCGATGTGGCTCATGCCACTTTTGTTGTAGACTTCATTTTGATTTTTGTAAGGTATAGCCGGAGTCTTGTTACCGGCAAGTATTGTATTCCCTTTTGTATCCTAGAGGCTCCGTAGACATGTAAACTGTGGGATTCCAGTCTTATGTATATATTATGCCGGGCATTGTAAAAACTGTAAACTTGTAAATGAATCAATCGTATGGTTATGTTTGTAAATTGTGAAATCAGTTATAAATTGTAAGATATTTGGTTATTGAGAAACAATCAAAACAGGGGTAACGCATGGGAATGAAAGGCACCCAGGTCCGCTTGACTGGGGCTACCCGGTCAGGCGCCGGTCATGTCCCTCGATTTGGGGCGTGACATATATAAGCTTGCACATTATGTGAATCACCACTAACATAAGCTCACTCAACTCAAAATCATATAGGGCTTTTGCGGGAAGGTAATGAAGGCTTTTGGTTCAAGTTATGATATACCGGTCTATGAAGGTTTCATCTTAAGCACTTCTTTTTCTTTATTTCGGCTCACATTTTCTTGACTCTTTGAGTCATTTACTTCTTCCCTAGGGGAATAGAGAGACACATTGTTATTCTTTCTTGTTCATGTCAATTATTTTCTCCTTTTTAATGATTCCAAGCCTTTCATCATTGCTTTTATTGAATCCCTTCATTTTTTCTACATTGTTCACTTTCTTTTTTAGTTTTCTTTTCTTTTTTCTTTTTGTTTTTGCCTTCCCTTTTCTTCATTTTGTACCTTTTATCACTTTTGAATTCCTCATCTCTCCCCCCCTCCAAACTTATGTTTTTTCCAATCGTACTAAGAAAAAATCGGGTGCCAAGAGAGAGTCATTTTAAAATGGATAAAAGCTTGTATCATGGTTATTAAAAGAACAAAGGCTATGGCTCAACGGAGTTGACTAGGGATGACAAATTTGGTGGGTTTAAGAAAAATAAAGGTTTATTAATTACGAAAACTTGTAAAAGTAAGAAGCTACCAATTGAAAAAGAAGCTACTAAATAAAATAAGAAGCTATGCTATTAAGGAAAATTGCAAAATAAGTTATAAAGTAAATTACAGAAAGTAAATTGAATATGTACAATAGGGGAATGAGACGCATATACATAGAAGGGGAATGAATATATACATGGAAAAGTAACTTTATATAAATACCAAAATTAAAAGACAACGAAAAGTGAAAAATAAATTGTAAAGTTATATATATACCAAATGTGAAAAATAATAATAAAGAAAATAAGTATCATAATTATATTCCAATCATCAAATCATCAAAACAAGACCATCCTACACCCCCCCCCCCCAAATAAAAACTAGCAGTATCCTCAATGCTAAAAGCAAAAATAAGATCAAAGAGAGGTTAGAGAGTTAAGAAAACTCCCTATGAGGTCTACATCGGATCCTGCACATCAGTGGGGTCAGCTCCCTCAAGGTCTTGTGGCTGGCCTGAGGCACCTCCCTCGGTGTCCTTCATCTCAATCTCCAAGTCATTAGGCTGAGGGATTACTCGTCTCCTCATAAGCTCTCTGTCAGCCTCCTGCTTTGGTGCTTGTGCTACCTGAGCTGTTGAAATTGGTTCCTCCAATAGTAGATCCAATATGATGTCTCCAGCTGATCTGACTGCCTCAACCTCCTTCCTTAGTAGCTTCACTGACTCCTTTGAGGACCGAGTCTTCTTTATTTTCTTTTTTGTTTGCCTGGGTCCTTGATTGCTTTTCCTTGAGCCTCCAAAGCATCCATGATAAGCTTTTGGCTGTCCAGAAGCTTCTTCTGGTTGTCAAGAAGTTCCCTAAGAGACTCCTCCACTGAAGCGGGCACCTGAGGCTGAGCTGGAATGCGCTGAGCTGCCACTGTGTTAGATATGACAAACATATTAGATGAAGCTACTTGCATCCAATTGTTGATGCTGGAGAGAGTCTGGTTAACCCTATGTAGAGTCAGTGAGTATGCTGATGAAGAAGGCACTAAAGTAAATGGTCTTATTGAAGTTTGTGTCATGGTAGAGGAGGGCTCAGAAATAGTGACCACCACTGCTGGCTCTTCAGACTCACCAGCAAAACTAGTAGCTTTGCCCTTGGACTTAGGGTTTTCGAAACCCTGAAGGCTGTACCAGGAGAATGGCCTCTTTGGTTTCACATTCGTATCAAAGTCCCTTCCCTCGACTTCCTAATCTTCCAGGTACATGGTAAGGAAGTTTGGGAAAGGGTATGAGTTTTTATTCTTGTTGACCACCCTAGTGATCAACCTATTCATAATATTCTCGACATTGATCGGGTACCCCGCCATGATGGACCCCACTATAATGGCCCGGGAGATCAGCATATCACTATCATAAATAGTAGTGTCTAACCAGCTGCACATAACGTCTCTCAACTCTTCGCCTTGAAGCTCAGAGTGTTCCTATAAATTGGTACCCCAGGTGTCAGCCAAGAAGGGGTAGTCCCCGGGATAGCAATCACTGATACCAACCACGGGCGGACTGACTCATCCATCTCTACCTTCTCCATATACAAGGAGTCATTCTCATCATTTAACCCAGCATACTCGTGCAGAGTCTTGCCATCAAATTTGATTTTTAGGTTCCACACGTTGGTCATAAATGTGTCCTTTTTTATGTGGGCGACATTGGCATAAAACTCTTTGACTAAGTGCTCATTGGCATCCGACAGCTTGTTTGTGAAGAGTTTCCACCCCACTCTTTCATCAAATTGCCTCTTCACATTGGGGTTGTTGGGTAGAAGATCCCTCTCTATAAATTGACGCTCATGTGTAAGTGACCTCTAAGTCCACCACTCCTTAAATTTATGGTAGGTTTTCTCACTTACAAATCTTTCCTGCCACACCATCTGGTTTCTTGTTCTCGCCAACCCTCCTGTTTGGGTGTCACCACCTTTCCCGTCATCAGGTATCTTAGAATCTATATCAATTGGTTCCTGTCTAGGTGGAGAAACTAGAGGAGAGGTTGATGCTGAAGATTCACCACTTTCCTCTAAGTCATCAGACGACTCAAAAGAAGCATGAGAAGTAGGGGAAGATGTGGGTGTAGGCTCGTCTCTCAACTGAAATCTCCCTAGGAAGTATGATACATGAGTAGGCACCAAATCACCCTATAAGGCTTCCTTGGAGGGAACATAATCACTAACATCATAATGGGATGCGGCTATGTCCGCAACTTTGATATCCTTCCGCATATTCCCAATGGATTGTCTTACTGCTAGGGGTAACTTGATTTTTCCTCCTCCCCTATCCCAGGAAGACTCTGCTTTACCTTTTTGTTTATTACTTCCACCTCTAGATTTGACCATTGTCTGCATACACAATCAATGAAAGATCATTAGTATTGGTGCTACATGAATCAGTAACGAAAAACAGATAAACATTTGGCAGTATTTCACAAACAGGGATCTGCTGACAGCGAAAAAAGGAGAGCCATCACAGAATAGATACTGTTGACAGCGGAAAAAGGACCACGGCCATGGAGGATTGGGATCAGACTACCCAATTCTTTGATATTGAATGACCACTGAGAGCAGATTTATAGGCGCAGCCATGAAAGTTGAACCGCTGTCCGTGAAAAAATAGGCGTAGCTGCGGACCCAAATTTTTCACTTCTCTGAACTTTAATTGTGCTGAACGCGAAAATGAAGCATGGTCGCATAAATAGGTCGGCTAACAGTGGACTTTCCACTGTTAAAAGTGGAATTTAAACCTATTTGTAGCATAAGATTTCACAAGAACGTTGACCGCAGAATTACATTCCCGGCCGCGAAATTCAAAATTTTAATTGGGCAACGTACGGTTTCATATTTTTTATAGTCATTATCGGGTATCATAAACACCACTCACCCCTCCTAGGCATGTAAAACAAGTATTTTTATGAAATTTAGCAACAACTAATTACAAACTACATAACCCTAATTGAAACTAAAAGAAAAGAAGATGAAGTTATACTAAAAGAAAAGAAAAACAAATTATAGAAGCAGTGATATGATTTGTACATACCAGTGGACTGGATTTGTGTTTAAAATTGATTTGTAATTAGCGCGATACAATTGGGAACAGATTTAGGGATGATAAAGAGTAGAAAAATTCTTTTGAGATTTCAAGGAGCGAAAATGTTAAATGGTATGATGACCTTCTATTTATACGAAAAAGCCCAGGACCCACGGAGCTTACCTAGCGCGTCCTTGGAATACCACCGCAGTCCGTTCTTTTTCTTGTCCTAAAGAGCTGCATGTTCAACATTTCCATTAAGAGCGGAACAATGGGCGCGGCCACGCAACTTCTCCGCTGACCGCAAAAAAACCTCCGTAGACATGGATGAAACTTAAGAGAGGTCTCATTATGGAATTTTCAAGTTCGCGTCTATTAGAAAATTACGCCCCCGCAAAATACCTCCGCTAATTGCGGAATTTTGAGCGTAGTTAATGATCTAGTAACTGACTTAGCCAAACTTTTCCAGTATCATCAAACATTTCTACACACATCTTCAAAACCAGTTAATCCAAAACAAATCCTACACTAAGAAGATAATCAAAAAGAATTAAAACACATGGGTTGCCTTCCAAGAAGCACCTGATTTAACGTCGCGGAACGATGTAGGTTACCATCAATTATTTGAGATGGATCATTAGCACTACGGGGCTGTCATCAAACTCGCCAAGATTATCACGACCCCAGTTCACCCTCCATGAACATGTCGTGATGGCACCTAGTCCCTATGACTAGGTAAGCCTAATAATGCGGAAGATCAACCAAAATTAAAACTGAACGGGGAAAATAAATGGAGTTTAAGGGGCCGCTCGGCACATACCACAATAATTCTTGAAGCTAACAAACTCCCAAAAAGACCCGAAAACTCACAAATCACAAGCTAAGGGATACATAAGAGGCTCTGACTCAAGAATATCTATACAGAGGAGAAATACGAGAAAAACTATACTTATTACATAAAGCCGGAAAGGGACTCCTCGGTCTGCGGACGTAACAGATATACCTTGAAGTCTCTACCGATACGCCTCCTTTTAAGGCTAACAAAACCGAGTAGGAGTACCTGTATCTGTACAACAAAAATGTGCAGAAGAGTAGCATGAGCACACCACGGCGGTGCCCATTAAGTATCAACACTAACCTCGGTGGAGTAGTGACGAGAAACAGTCGTGACACCTACCGGTCAATAAACATTATAATTATAGGAATAATGGTAACGAGATATGAATATGTAATGACTGCATGAATGACCAAAAATGCTACAATTCACAATAAGGGATAAATACAACAATTAAAACCAGGAATATAATAAACGGTGATACAAAACAATGGCAGAATCACAATCCAATTCCTAAGGTCACAACACAACATGGGGAAAGACAAGTCAATAACTCATATCCTACAATGATGTTCACAAAAGGTCTTATTCAACTCTTTCCACAATTTCACCAAGTCTCAGGTAACCATAACTCAGAAAAGGCCCAACATCTGAAATCTAACAAATGGGCATCACATGCCCCATCAACCTCATGGTCAAGCTGACAACTAACTTTCCAACTAGGGCCACTCTCACAAATAGACAACGAGGGCGTACCTCCACCCTTAGCAAAATTAGGAGGAATTCACCTCTAATAGGAGTGTTCAGCTGTGTGTATGTTTGTGCAAGTGTTTCTAAACAAATTCTACCAGCTAGCGATCATGAAAAGGAGAACGGACTGCACGACGCTCACATGTAAACCACCCACAATCACAATATAAAACAAATAGGAATGACTCCACAAGCCGTCACAACTCTGTACAATCAATCCCTCACATAACCCACCTTATTTTGCCATATAAATAGTATAATAGGCACCGCCTTATTTTGCCACACGCGCACAACAATGTCCAAACTTATTCCGCCACATGCGCAACCCACATATAAGCATATAACATATTCCTCCTTATTACACCACATGTGCAAAATATCAATAACAACAATGGCACGACAGAGACCTCATGCAACCCTTCAACAATAACTGCACAGCAGAAACCTCGTGCATCACAGTAGCAACAACCGCACGTCTATGACCTCATGCATCACAATCTCAACAACAGCATGGTAGAAAACTCGTGCATCACAATCTCAAGTACAACACAATAATGACAATATACATAGGAACAAAGCAAGAGAATCAACTCAATAAATTCCATTCACCAAGAGACGGTACAAATAACTCACGAGGAATAACCGAAACAGGGAAATACTAAGAGCAATAAAGAACAACTCAACATGGAAGAAATAATACGAAATAATGACTCCAAAATACTCAGTTCAACAACAAGGAAGCTAACATGAATAAAATAATTACAATTAAGAAAAAATATCAACTAAACATAGGATATCTAACTTCTTTCCAATTATGGCCAATTGTTTACACGAGAGATAGAAATAATGCTTACCAAATAAAGACAAGCAGTTAAGAATGACAGTAAGACTATAAAGGGGTAAATGTCAACAATTACACAAGTAAAAATCTATTAGGCAATAAGAATAACCAAAAAGGGCAATAAATTCCAAGAAAATGTAGAGGAGAAACTAACAACATGGAACTCAATCGTATCAAGAAAACAGCTTCATGTTCAGTGATTATAAGGATTTAAGAGCCTAAAAGGGACAATGTTCCATAAATAAATCCGAGTACGCACTCGTCACCTCGCGTACAAGGAATACAATCAGCAAAGAAGACTCAAATCCTAAGGGGAAGTACCCCACACAAGGTTAGGCAAGATACTTACCTCGAACCGGCTAAAAGCAACTAGCAATCACATTATTGCCACGAGTACTCGACTCCAAATGGCCCAAATCTATTCAATTAAATCACACATTGTAAATAACATCTCAAGCAACTGATTCTACTAATTAATTCAAAGCTAAAGCACGAAATTAAGCAAAATGACCAAATGCCCCTCAGGCCAACATCTTGAAATCGGATAATTTTTATATTTTCAAAACCCTCGTACTCTCACGAGTCTAACCATATAAAAATCTCCCAAATCGGAGATCAAACACCCCCCTAAAAACTCAATAATTCGGTCGATGAAGTTTTACCCATTTTTCATTAAAAATCTAAAATTAAAAGATGAAATTAAGAGGAGATTTATGTGATGAAATGATGAAACCTTCGAATATGGGATTAAATTATGTCTTCCCAGAAAATTGGCCATCGCGAACGCGGAAGAAGCATCACTTTTACGAAGAAGGAAAAGTGAAGGTATTCAATTTCTCAACACGAACGCGACAGGGCATACGCGAACACGAAGAAGAATGATTAGGAGGCCCAAGACTACCCTACGCGAACATGTTAATATGTACGCGAACGCAAAGGGTGAGGCAATACAGCTACGCAAATGCAGGATGGTGCACGTGAATGCATTGAAGGGAGAGACAGAGCATCACGAACGCGAGGCTCTAAACGCAAACGCGAAGAAGAAATTTTCAGGTAGCCAAGATAGTCCTTCGCGAATGCGATGGCCCGATTGCGAACGCGCAGAAGGAGTACCAGAAGCAATAACAACAGTTCAAAATAAGGGGAAAATGACATGTAGCCCATCTGAAACAAATCTGAGGCCCTCGGGACCTCAACAAACCCTATGGACATAACCCATACAATTATTCAAACTCGCACCAATATTTAAACCACCTAAAACAACGCCGGATACCCGAATTAATCAAATATTTAAGCCTAAGAATTTCAAATTTCATCAAAACACGCTTTTGATAAAAACCTAACCAAAACACGTCTGAATGAACTGAAATTTTACACACACATCCCAAATGACATGATGGAGCTATTTCAACTTCCGAAATTCCATTCCGACCCTTGGATCAAAATCCTACTATCGGATCGGAACTTCAAAAATTCAAATATTGGTATTTCAAGCCTAAATTAGTTACGGACCTCCAAAACTCATTCCGAACACACTCCCAACCCCGAAATCTCCTAACGGAGTAAATGAAACCATTGAATTTTCATTTTGGGGTCATCTTCACACTATTCTGACTATATACCACTTTCCAACACTTAAGCTCTCATTTAGGGACTAAGTATCCCAAAAATCTCTAAATTTCCACACCGAACGTCCCGGCAAACCAAAATAGCATAAATGAACTTAGGGGAAGCAATTAATAGGGGATGGGAGCATGAATTCTAAAATAACCGGTTGGGTCATTACATTCTACCACACTTAAACATTCGTTCATCCTCGAACGAGCATAGAGAACACACCTGAAATCTTCAAGTCACTGAGTGCGCACTTCCAATATACACCGGCGGGTGATCCCACGTCACCTCAATCCTCTTAAGCCTGATGACACCATCTCAATTGAAATTTAACCTTCCTAGAAATACCAATAGGCCTCCCAACCAGAATTTCTCACCTTCCATCCATTTCCAAAAGACACAATCCTAAATCCATATCCGATATCAGTCTCAACCAGCTATTTCAATACAAGCCAACACATACAGGGTACAACCACACAACATGACACGTCACACATAGGCCTACAATAACATTTCTGATAGCAATACTTGCCTGATATCAAATCCATACCGGCCATAAGCCTCATATTCAACAGGAACTCTTTTCAAACCTCCACAACACTAGCGATGATAAAATAACCATGAAAACTGCATAACAAACACCCGAATAACCAAATCTCAGCCAACACCAACGGGTACACATCCCATAGAACGAAAATGACTGATTATGGGAAAGGAAACACATAAGGGAACAAACAAACAAACAAATCAACTAGCACAAATTCTTCTAAAACACAAATCGACAAAAACATCTAACAAGAACTAATGAAAGCATATAAAAGACTCACAAGGACCTTATACCGATATAACTCTCACTGCAGTACACAGCCCAGTCTCAACATATCGAATCACCAGAAATTACGAGGTTCCCGCCGTCAACACTGAATCATCAGTAGGGCACACATAAACCCATCTAGAGACTCTCACTAGATCAATTCCGTCTATAAATTATAACACAGGCTGGCTCCCATATGGGGGGGAGCATAGAAATCATAGCTCGTAACTAAGAATACTTAGTGATCACGTCAAACATGCTGAAACGGATAACATGAATTTACGACTAGCCTCATAACTCTCGACAATATCTAGAAACGGACGATAGACACATATATCACTCATAAAACCTACCAACGGGATAATCACATAAACATAGTGCAAATCATGAAATGCACCCATAACTAGGATCAACAAATAAGGGAGCTCACCCCGATAAGCAGAGTTGTGAACTACGGATAGTACCCCTCAATAATAAATCGAATTCGTGCCTGAATAACATTCAACTGGCGCTTCGGCTTTAAGCCTACCATATGAAACACATCAACGGGCCGGGCCGGGCCGGGCCTCCCCCTCTTGGGTGCCCTTTACCTACCTAAATACCTCAATGGGACATGCAGGTCTGAAGTCTGGGATAATCTCTCGTCATGTGGCTAGTATCTTCACACTCAAAGCACCCTCTCTACTGATGAGGCAGTGGGAACTGTGCGATGCACGTACTACGAGACCAATGAACACTTGAGTCGTCATGCTGAGTTTGAAGCACGAACTGAACCTGTTGACCCACAAAACCTCTACCATGATGCACCATGCCTCCAAAATAAGGACATGTATATCTCTTCGGTCTGTGAGGACTCCTCGCCTCCTCAAACTCTCCCTCCTGATCTCATCTGATCTCTCTCTCTTATGACCATGCATGCCTTCTCTCTCTCTCTAGCATGCATACCCTCTATCCTCCTAGCAATATTCACTACCTACTGAAATGGAATATCCATCTCCAACTCACGAGCCATGCTAGACTTGATGCTACGAATAAGCCCCTCAATGAACCGGCAAACCTTCTCGCAAACAGTAAAAACCAAGGCCAAGGCATGTCTAGCCAAACTAGTGTAATAGACAGCATACTCCGAGATGGTCATAGCATCCTGGCGCAAATGCTCAAACTCCGTGCGTCATGTATCCCTGAGGCTCTAAGGAATAAACTCTCTTAGAAACATATCTGAAAACTAAGTCCAAGCCAAGGAAGCTGCCTCATCTGGACTGTCTAACTCATAGGTGCGACACCAGTCATAGGCGGCTCCTCGAAGCTAAAAAATAGTGAAGGAAACCCTGCTCAATCTAGAGATACCCGTAGTATGGAGAATATGGTAACACTCATCAAGGAACCCCAAGGCATCCTCTAATGCTAATCCACTGAACACCGGAGGATCATACTTCTTGAACCTCGCTAGTCTCATCTGCTCCTGCTCGGAAGCCGATACCATACCCTCGGGCTGAACCGGTGCTGCAGGCAGCATAGGAATAATCTTTGGGACCTGCTCAGCATGCACTCGCTACTTAAGAGTGTGGGTGGCAGGAGTGTGTGCTCCTCCCCAACCTGAGATGTGGCTGCAGCAAGGGGAAATAATCCTGCCTGAGCCAAAGTGGTGTACATACTCATGAACTGTGCCAAAGTCTCCTGAATGGCTGGGGTAGTAATAGTAGTGGGCGTGTCAGGTGTCTGGACTCCGGATGGATCTACTGGTGGTACCTCGGCGGTAGCTCGCACAGGTGCTCTTGATGTACCATGTGTGCGTCCTTAAACTCTACTCCGTCCCCGACCTCCAATGGCTGCAACAGGGGGCGAGAATGCCTGATCACCTCGGGTAGTACGTGTCCTCACCATCTGTGAGAGAGTAGAAGACAGAGGTTTATGATTGTGGATGTCAAAAATATGGCACGAGAGGGAACTCAAATGAAGTGAAGTTTTCCTAACGGTTACATAGCCTCTCGTAGATAAGAACAGACGTCTCTATACCGATCTACGAGACTATAATAAACTGGCTTGTGATCTGTGACTCCTATGAACCTAGAGCTCTGATACCAACTTGTCACGACCCCAGTTCACCCTCCATGAACATGTCTTGATGGCACCTAGTCCCTATGACTAGGTAAGCCTAATAATGCAGAAGATACATACCACAATAATTCTCGAAGCTAACAAACTCCCAAAAAGACCTACAAACTCACAAATCACAAGCTAAGGGATACATAAGAGGCTCTGACTCAAGAATATTTATACAAAGGAGAAATACGGGAAAAGCTATACCTATTACAGAAAGCTGGAAAGGGACTCCTTGGTCTGCGGATGTAGCAGATATACTTTGAAGTCTCTACCGATACGCCTCCTTCCAAAGAACTGAGCAGGAGTACATGTATCTGCACAACAACAATGTGCAGAAGATTAGCATGAGCACACCACGACAGTGCCCAGTAAGCATCAAGACTAACTTCGGCGGAGTAGTGATGAGGAACAGTCGAGATACCTACCGGTCAATAAACAGTATAATCATAGTAATAATGGTAACAACATATGAATACGTAAAGACTGAATGAATGACAAAAAATGCTATAATACACAATAAGGGATAAGTAAAACAATTAACAACAGGAATATAATAAACGCTGATACAAAATGACAACATAATCACAATCCAATTCCTAAGGTCACAACACAGCATGAGGAAAGACAAGTCAATAACTCATATCCTACAATGATATTCACAAAAGGTCTTATTCAACTCTTTCCACAATTTCACCAAGTCTCGGGTAACCACAACTCATAAAAGGCCTAGCATTTGAAATCTAACAAATGGGCATCTCATGCCCCATCAACCTCATGGTCAAGCTGACAACTAACTTGCCAACTAGGGCCACTCTCACAAATATAATGGACAATAAGGGCATACCTTCACCCTTAGCAAAATCAGGAAGAATTCACCTCTAATAGGAGTGTTCAGCTACGTGTATGCTTGTGTAAGTGTTTCTAACCAAATTCTACCAGTTAGCGATCATGAAAGGAGAACGGACTGCACGTACGATGTTTTCTCACAACTCCCAAGCGGTAACGCTCACACATGTAAACCACCCACAATTACAATATAAAACAAATAGGAATGCCTCCATAGTCCGTCACAACTCTATATAGTCAATCCCTGACATTGCGCACCTTATTTCGCCATGTGTGCAATAAATAGTATAATAGGGCGCCTTATTTTTCCACACGTGCATAACAATGTCCCACCTTTTTCTGCCGCATGCGCAACCTACATATAAGCATATAACATATTCCGCCTTATTACGCCGCATGTGCAAAACATCAATAACAACAATAGAACGGCAAATACCTCGTGCAACCCTTCAACAACAACCGCACGACAGAAACCTCGTGCATCACAGTAGCAACAACTGCACGGCAAAAACCTCGTGCATCACAATCTCAACAACCGCATGACATAAACCTTGTGCATCACAATCTCAAGTACAACACAATAATGACAATATACACAAGAACAAAGCAAGAGAATCAACTCAAGAAATTTCGTTCACCAAGAGACAGTACAACTAACTCGCGAGGAATAACCGAAATAGGGAAATATGAAGCGCAATAAGAACAACTCAACAAGGAAGAAATAATACGAAACAATGACTCCAAAATACTCAGTTCAATAACAAGGAAGCTAACATGAATCAAATAATTACAATTAAGGAAAAATATCAACTAAACATAGAATATCTAACTTCTTTCCAATTAAGTCAATTATTTACATGAGAGATATGATGCTTACCAAATAAGGACAAGCAGTTAAGAATGACAGTAAGACTATAAAGGGGTAAAATCCCACAGTTACACAAGTAAAAATCAATTAGGCATCAAGAATAACCAAAAATGGCAATAAATTCCAATTAAATCATGTAGAGGTGAAACTAACAACATGGATCTCAATCGTATCAAGAAAACAACTTTATGTTCGGTGATTATAAGGATCTAAGAGCCTAAAAGGGATAATTTTCCACAAATAAATTCGAGCACGCAATCGTCACCTCGCGTACAAGGAATACAATCAGCAAAAAAGACTCAAATCCTAAGGGGAAGCCCCCCACACAAGGATATGCAAGATACTTACCTTGAACCGACTAACATCAACTAGCAACCACGTTCTTGCCACGAGTACTTGACTCCAAATGGCACAAATCCATTCAATTGAATCACACATTGTAAATAACATATCAAGCAACTAATTCTACTAATTAATTCAAAGATAAAATACGAAATTAGGCAAAATGACTAAAATGCCCCCAAGATAACGTCTCGGAATCGAATAATATTTACATTTTCAGAACCCTCGTACTCTCACGAGTCTAACCATATAAAAATATTCCAAATCGGAGGTCAAACACCCCCCTCAAAACTCAATAATTCGGTCTATGAAGTTCTACCCATTTTTCAATAAAAATCTGAAATTAAAGGATGAAATTAAGAGGAGAATTATGCAAATTGGTCTAAATCGAGTGAGAAGCACTTACTCAAGTTTCCCAGGTGAAAATCCTTTAAAAACCGCCAAGGACCAAGATCTAGAAGTCAAAATGTGATGAAATGATGAAACCCTTGAATTTGGGATTAAATTATGTCTGCCCGGAAAATTGGTCATCGCGAACGCGGAAGAAGCATCGCGTTCGCGAAGAAGGAAAAGTGAAGGTATTCAATTACTCAACACGAATGCGATAGGGCATACGCGAACGCGAAGAAGAAGAATAATTAGGAATTCCAAGGACTGCACTACGCGAACACGTTAATATGTATGCGAACGCGAAGGCTGAGGCAGTACAGCTACGCGAACGCAGGATGGTGCACGCGAACATGTTGAATGGAGAGACAGAGCATCGCGATTGTGAGACTCTAAACGCGAACGCGAAGAAGAAATTTCCAGGTGACCAAGATAAGCCTTTGCGATCACGATGGCCTGATCGCGAACGCAAAGAAGGAGTACCAGAAGCAGCAACAGCAGTTCAAAAATAAGGGGAAAATGACCTGTAGCCCATCTGAAACACACCCGAGGCCCTCGGGACCTCAACCAACCCCACGAACATAACCCACACCATTATTCAAACTCGCACCATTCCTTAAACCACCTAAAACAACGCAGGATACCCGAATTAATCAAATATTTAAGCCTAAGATTTTCAAATTTCATCAAAACACGCTTTTGATAAAAAAATATAACCAAAACATGTCCGAATGACCTGAAACTTTACACTTACATCCCAAATGACATGACGGAGCTACTACAACTTCCAGAATTCCATTCCGACGATATGATCAAAATCCCACTATCAGAACGGAACTTAAATA
>JASVEL010005138.1:0-31361 GCA_032618575.1 Nicotiana noctiflora | reverse complement strand
TGGCTTGTTATAAATAGTGAGAGGTTTCAAGACTTTCTATAAATGGCTAAGGGTGGTCGCCGTCGTGGGACAGACGATGGTGAAGCTACTTCCAGGGTTTCCCGACCATTAGGGGATGGCAAGAAGCCTCGTAAACCACTCGTCCCCCTTTCTGTGGATAATCTTCTTCCCCGCGAACTATACGTTCGGAGGGATTTCCAAACAAATGGGGCTACTCCTGCATGGGAGAGGTCCACTTTACCGAACCTCTCCTAAACGAACTTCGGGCATCTTGTCAGATTCCGGAGGCGGCTGTTATGCAGGTGGCTGGAGTGGACCTCGCCAACGTACATAGGCCCGGGTTCTGCGCCTTCTACGAATATCCTTTTATAATGGGGTGTGGCCTCCCCATTTATCCATTGGCAGAGGAGTTGTGCCGGTTCTACAACATATGTCCGGCTCAGCTTACCCCTTATACATGGAAAATATACCGTATTTTGATGAATTATGCCGAGAGGGCCGGCTTAGATGTCACGGTGTACCATCTACTGCAGCTGTTCAGTCCCGGATTCATGAGAGGGACAATGCTCCAACTGAAGAATCGAGGGACAAAGGTCCTAGTTGTCGAGACGGACGACAAACCCAATCGTTAGTTATGGTTTGGAAAGAGGAAAAGGAAAAGGGATCCCCCGACAATGTATCCCCAGCTGATGACATTTCAATCCCCAGCGATCCTGGGAGAGAATAAAGGTTTTGAAGGAGGTAGAAAAAGAGGAAATAAAGAAGATTTCCCCAGCAGCATTACCCTAGCAGGTAAGTAATTAGTTCCAAAGATATCCCCAGCAATCAAGAGAAAAATAACACGACCCAGGAGGAAAGCAATTCCAAAACAAGGTAATTCAGAAGAAAGGATGGCCTAAGAAGCGATGCAGGAAGAAGAAAGTGGTGCGGGAAGCAAAGGAAGGCGACATGGATGGGATGGAGTTAGTGAGTTGATGTTGAAGTCAGGAGCCCGCCTGAAGAATGGAGTGGCGATTTATTTTCAAAATATGTTGTTGAAGTCAGGATCCCGCCTGAAGAATGGAGTGGCGATTTATTTTCAAAGGATGTTGTTGAAGTCAGGGAGCCCGCCTGAAGAATGGAGTGGTGATTTATTTTCAAAAGATGTTGTTGAGGTCAGGAGCCCGCCTGAAGAATGGAGTGGCAATTTATTTTCAAAGGATGTTGTTGAAGTCAGGAGCCCGCCTGAAGAGAGGAATGGCGATTTATTTTCAAAAGATGTTGTTGAAGTCAGGAGCCCGCCTGAAGAATGGAGTGGCGATTTATTTTCAAAAGATGTTGTTGAAGTCAGGAGCCCGCCTGAAGAATGGAGTGGCGATTTATTTTCAAAGAATGTTGTTGAAGTCAGGAGCCCGCCTGAAGAATGGAGTGGCGATTTATTTTCAAAAGATGTTGTTGAAGTCAGGAGCCCGCCTGAAGAGAGGAATGGCGATTTATTTTCAAAAGTTGATGTTGAAGTCAGGAGCCCGCCTGAAGAGAGGAATGGCGATTTATTTTCAAAAGATGTTGTTGAAGTCAGGAGCCCGCCTAAAGAGAGGAATGGCGATTTATTTTCAAAAGATGTTGAAGTCGGGAGCCCGCCTGAAGAGAGGAATGGCGATTTATTTTCAAAAGATGTTGTTGAAGTCAGGAGCCCGCCTGAAGAGAGGAATGGCGTTTAATTTTCAGAGTTGATGATTGAAGTCAGGAGCCCGCCTGAAGAGAAGAATGGCGATTTATTTTCAAAGTTGATGATTGAAGTCAGGGAGCCCGCCTGAAGAATGGAATGGCGATTTATGATTAGAGTTTGTCGTTAGAGTCAGAAGCCCGCCAGAAAGGCAGAACGGCGTCTCAGTTTCCAAGATTTGATAAGGATAGTGAACAATCGAAAAGTGGTAGAGTGTAACGGAAATCCCCAGCATGAATCAGAAAGAAGGCAACAAGGATCAGAAAAGATAGATTCAGACTTCGAAGGAGAATAGCTCGAAGATCACAAGTAAGGGAATTCACTTCAAAGTGCAATGCAAGTTAGCAACAAAAGAAGCTTGTGACCAGAATGCGATCAACAGTCCGAGATGATCAACAGAAGTTAGTCATAATGAAAAAAAAAGGCAAGGAGTTAATCTAAGTGCAGAAGTTGATGAAATATGTGGTGTGCTCAAGACATGGCCGAGGTCACAAGCACTGTATACCTGGTCTTGATCCGAAAAGCAGCACCCGCAACTAGCAAGTATCAAGGTTCAAATTTAGAGTCCGCATGAAGCACCAACCAATACTCAAGATCAAGCTTCAGAAGACTTATAGATAGGAATCTTGTAACTAGTAGCTGATAGGCTTAGTTAGTCTTTCTCATGTTTTGATTTTTGATGTAATAACAGGACCACGGACCGGAACTTCGATGGAACGGAACCTCGACGGAACGGCACCTCGACTGGCTCTCCACCTCGGTTACTCCATATTCTTACTCACTTCTGAACTACACGTGGCCTGATTCCTTTATAGCCAAGGATATGTAGGCAGCTCGGATACAAGGGCTCGGTCACATCCTCTTCTTTTAGTTTAGTCCCTCCGAATAAGGGTCGGGTCAAAAAACACTTGTCTAGTCGTTCTTTGTCTGAAAACTCTTTGTGTTTTCAGTCAAAGAGGGGCAGCTGTAGATGCGTGATTTTGCCCCTATCCGAGATTTTTTATATTTTTAGCGTAAAATATTTAGTTTAGTTTTAATATAGCTATTTTAGCTAAATTTGACTCTTTTACTTTATTTTTACCTTAAAATGAAAAATAACAAAAATATAGTTTTATTAATGTTTGGTAGTCATTTTAAACTTGAAAAATACAAAAATAGTACTTTATATTTTTATCTTTTTATAAAAACGAAAATAATAAAAAATAGTTTCATTAATATTTTGTAGTTATTTTAAACTTGAAAAATATAAAAAAATAGTTTTATTTTAATTATGAGTATTATAGTTATTTTGATTACCTAGGATTAATTAAATAACACCATTCTCGGTTTCGGGCGAAGAATAATATTCGGGTTCAAACTACCCGGTTTTATAATTTTCGGACCTAGCCCGTAATAATCCGAGTCCACTACACTAAGGGGGACAATACATAATGGGATGGGGGAATAAGAAGAAAAAGACAAGAAGAAAAAGACAAAGGGATAAAGACAAGAAGAAAAAGACAAAGGATAAAAACAAAAAGAAAAAGACTAAAAAAGTGGGCATGGAGCCTTATATTTAAAAAAGAAAACGGTAAAGAGATGGTGGAGAGATCTGAAAAATTCTCTCAAAAAATTCTCTTCAAGTTTCATATTTTAAATTTGAATTTCAAATTCCAAAAAAGAGTAGAAACAAGAAAGAAAAATCCAAAAATAGGTACTATTCCATTAGGACTTCAAAGAAATCTAAGTCTATAAAATTCTGCATTTGAGTTCAAAGTCGCGATTTTTTGAGTGTTTCTAGCTACTGAGGCTTTTTCCGAAGTTTACTGTTTCATTCGGGGTGTATTCGATTCCAATTTGAGTCAGTTTTGGATATATTTGAGCTCTTTGGTTGATTTCAAGTTGAAACCGATTTATTCAATCAGTTTGGGGTTTACTTCAAAACCAGACCCCAAGCAAAGTTCAACGGCAATCTCTCTTGAGAATAGAGTAACACCGCTTTTCATTATAAATTTATAACTGCCTGTTTGTTCTCCGAGTTCGTCGAGGTTCCGCGTCGAACTGTTTGTTCTTGGTTCCAGTTTGGTTCGAGTTCTGTCCGGAGAGGTCGAAGTTTGAGATCGTCATAAAAGGTTCGTTTTCTTATTGTGTACGTTGAAAATATGCAGAAATAAAGGTGCATGTTTTTTTTGATATTGTTCTTCTCGCTAATATTTTGAATCGTTTCGCATTTGATTTAGTTTCGTACGATTCGGACGATTTTGTAAATATATGATTCTGTTGAACATGCAATTTCACAATTAATGGTGGTCTTGTAGTGTCGAAGTTAGCTAATGAAAATAACTAATCCTTCATATGCTCGCCAACTAGTTATGCTTCCGTTGTTTATGTAATTGTTCGCCATAGTCTCGAATTTGCTCACTTAGTTATCTAGTCGTATGTTTACTCGAATTGGTTACAGTTGAGTATGACTTTGTCACATTATAGAAAGTGGTTCGTTATACTTTAACTGAACGACGTAACTAGATTGAAGGAATCGGAGGTGCATTTCATGTGACCCGACTCCAATTTTGAACAAGGTTAATAAAGCGTGTCATGAACCACAAGTGCATTTCATGTAGCGTGGCTTGCAACATGTTTTAAATAATCTTGAATTAACTCTTAAATAAATATAGCGGAATGTAGTTTGCTTTTAAATTAGAATTAGAGGTGTGCCTCACCTAACAAAATTATACAAATCGCGGGGCCCTCATAAATGTATATATAAAATACTTAGATTTCGAGATGTGCCGTTTCTTAGCGAATTTCACGGCATTCTCAAAAATGTAAATAAGTAATCGCTCTAGGCGCGTATTTTAATAATTTTACCTTCTTAAATACGGGTGTGCATTTCATGCGGCCCAAATCCAAATCCCAAAATGTTGAATAAGAATGTGTCGAGGATCCGGGTGCATTTCATGTGACGTGATCCGAAACATATTTTTAGGCAACATTCTCTTTCGTAAATAATAATAATAATAATAAAAGCGGTAAAGGGATATTAATTTGCATTAAGTACATAACCGTTAAAATCAGATAAATAAGCCGAATATGACAGTTAAGCGACCGTGCTAGAACCACGTAATTCGGGAATGCCTAACACCTTCTCCCGGGTTAACAGAATTTCTTATCCGGATTTCTGGTTCGCGGACTGTTAAACAGAGTCATTCTTTTCCTCGATTCGGGATTCAACCGGTGACTTGGGACACCATAAATCTCCGAAGTGGCGACTCTGAATTAATTAAATAAATCCCGTTTCGATTGTCCTTTAATTGGAAAAACTCCATCGCGCCCACGCAGGCCTGCGGAAAAAGGAGGTGTGACAGCTCTTGCGACTCTGCTGGGGAAGATAAACCCAGAACCACTGGTTCAGGGTTTAAGAATTCGAGCTTTGAATAATTGTTGTATTTGGCTTATTATTATCTGATTTTATTATATGTTTGTATTTAATGTGCTAAATGTTGTTTTTACCGCTTTGATATTTGTGAATTGTACATATAAATTGTGCCGAAACCAATCTCCCCTCTGAGTCTTCTAAATCATGAAGAAGGGTGCACTTCGTGCAACTTCTTTTCTGTATAGTGTCTAATTTCCACTTTAGAACGAGGTTTGGATAAGTTGCAAAACCGGTGAAGCTTCTGTATTCTCGGGTTGCCTCCTCCTCGGCTCGAGTTGTCCGCTCGGGTAAGCCAGGTCTAGAACAATAAACCCAGGTTTTTAAACCTAGAATAACAAAGCTTCATGTCGGATCCCTAGTAGGAACGTTTATTTGCATCATGTTGCATTTGACTTAGGGGACTCAACATAGGGGTTGGGTCCGTCTAGGACAGGTGACCTGAAATGAAAAGACCATCCTGCTGCATCCTGTTTGTTTTACGCATATATTTGCTTCAGACTTGCAGGCTAACCGTTGTTTTTTTACTTAAAAAGAAAAAAAACGTTTTGTTGTAAAATAAAAAAAAATATGTGATTTCAAAATAGTTTGTTTTTTTTTACTTAAAAAAAAATGTTTTAAACCTTTAAAAAAAAATGTGTGAAAAATAATAAAAAGTTTGTTTCCTTTACAGATGTAGTTTGTTTGACCGAACTACGCAGGTTTGATTCTCCCCATTAGGTGGGATACGTAGGCAACCCTCATCGGGTCCAACCACCCCTTCAAAAAAAAAATGTGTCGAAGTTTTAGTTTTCAATAAAATCAAAGTAACGCTGTTTTTGAAAATAGTCGAATGTTCCGAAAAAATACCGGAAGACTGTTTTTGCAAAAATGGCCACTTTGAAGTCTTTTCTTTTCTTTTCGAATAATGGCCTTGAAATATTCCATGTGGAAATGTTGAAAGGCCGTAGCCTCAAAATACAGTTTGGGTTACCACCCTTTTTTAAAAAAAATCAATCAAAAAAAATGTGTTTAATTTTGTCAATAAAATCAAAGTGATGCCGTTTTTGAAAATAGCCGAATGTTCCGAAAGGACGCCGGAAGGCTGTTTTTGCAAAAATAGCCACTTTGAGTCATTTTAGATAATTTACGAGCATAGCCTTGAAATATTCCTTGTGGAAATGTTGCAAGGCCATAGCCGCAAAATCAAGTTCGGGTTCACACCCCTTTTGCAAAAATAACCAAAAAAATGTGATGCTATTCTCGTTTAAAATATGCCGAATGTCCCTAAAAAAGACGCCGAAAGGCTGTTTTGCAAGAATAGCCACTTTGAGTCGTTTGTAAATAATTTTGGACACAACCTTGAAATATTCCCTCGCGGAAATGTTGAAGGGCTGTATCCGCAAAATTAAGTTTGAGTCATTGCTCAACTTTTCAAAAATATCCACTTTATCAAATAAGCCATTACATGGCCGGTCTTTGCATAAATAGCCACATTTGGCATTTGAACTTCTTCAGTCTTGTGTTGGCCTGTGTCGGTGCTGAATGATGCCCCATAGGCCCCAGGATTAATTTTTGAATTTATATTTTCTTGATAAAATTTTGCAAAAAGAGTCACTTTGTCTAAATAAGCCATTATATGGCCAATTTATGAAAAATATTCTTGTGTTGGTTTATGGTGATGCCGAACGATGCCCCATGAGCCACGGGATAAATTTTTTTTTTTTTTTAAGTTTATCTTTCTTAAATAAATTTTGCAAAAATAGTCATTTTGTCAAATAAGCCATTATGTGGCCAATTTTGTAGAAATAGTCATAATTGACACCAAAAATATTCTTTTTCTTGTAGAAATTTCCTACACAAGTTTGTAGTTGGAGTCGGCTTCTATAATTTTCCTTCAAAGAAAAAAAATCAAAAAAAAAATCAAATAAACATTTCTTTATTTCTTGCATTAATTTGCAAGAACTACGCTCGGTCTGATTCATGCGGGGTCATGATACGTAGGCAATCCACATAGGATTCGATCATTTCCATAACCAAAAAAAAAAAAAGGAAATCAATAAGCGAAATATCTTAATACTAACATGGTGTCTTCGTTTTGTTGTGTCGATTTTCAGAAAAAGGTGGTTGGTTGTGGTTCCAAAATAGCTCTTCCCTGTAACACAAAGTCAGAGGACAATGGCAGAGAATCTCAAGACTGAGTGGGTTGATACCCGATAACAGCTGGTTGAACGGAACCGCGGGTTAGTAGAAAAAGTCAAAGTATTGAGACAACATGTGGCTGACATGTATCGGGCGTGGATGGATGGAAAAGCACCACCCCCGCCACCACCCACCTTCCTGGACTCTGTCCTTACCCGTACACTGAACCCGATGCCAGATAATCCCTCACACTCTCCATATATACCCACCTACCACAGCTTTTCCAGCCACTCGAGTAGCTCAATTGCTCGTCCCCTAGTTATGTTTTCACAACACTACTCCCGTCCCCAACACCACTACTCTCCCCGGGACACCCAAAATCGTACTTCACCTTTCAGTTACCCAGCTTCACAAAAAGCCTACCAACCCCCACGAACCTACCGGAAACCCCCTGGGTCAGGTTTCAGGCCAAATAAGGCGTTTAGGGAGGAGAGGCTGCTGAAGCGAGAAAAGGCTCTTACCCCTATCGGAGAATCCTATGCAAGCATGTTTGAAAAGTTAAAACATGTCGGCCTGATTACACCACTCCCCGGATATACTCCCGACCCACGTGCAAGAAGCTTCGATCCTACTGCACGATGTGCATACCATTCCAACGTCAGAGGGCACGACATCGAGAGTTGTCGTACTTTGAAAAAGGAAATAGAAAGAATGATTCAAAAAGGGTGGTTGATTGTGATCAATGACGATGACAGGGAGCACCCGAATCCTCTGGATGGTGTATTGACTGAAGCTAAAAATGTTGAAGCAGATGGCAGCCTCAGCAATATTGATGCAGAACTTAGTGGCTAAAATGTCGTGCTTGGTAATTGGGAAGACACTCCCTCTTTTAGTCAGCTAGATGGGACTTTGGTGGTTCATTTTTGTTGTCATTTCTGTTGTCCGAGTTATTTTCAAGGTTGTAATTCGGACTTTGTCTTGTGGTCAAACCCTCTTGTCCTTCCGTTTTTGTCCTAGCAGTTTGCTTTGGTCTTGCCCAGTTTTGTTTCAGGGCTGTACTCTGGTTTGTTTTGCTTGTTTTGTCATTAAACCATTTCGTCATTACTTTAATGAAGCTTTCGGTCTTTTTGTTACTTCCGGTCATCTTATTTGTTTAGTTCTTTTTACCCTTTAGATTTGTCTTGTGTTCAAACGCCGAATCTAGTAACACGACATGCGCACACATAATTGTGGCTTAATTCTAAAAGTTAATCATGAAACAATTGGAAGATGATCGGGTCATTTAAAGGAAATAAAAATAATTTGAGATTATTTGGATCCCGAGTCATGTGAAATCGGGGCAAGTAAAAAGGAAATAGTCAAAGGCAAGCTGGCCAAATTGACGTGGGGTCGTTCATAATAATGAAAATGAGAGTGTTGTCCAACCGTGCTTTAAAGATATGACGAATGTTAATCGTGTTGTTTGCACTTGGTATGTTTTGAAGATTGGAATGACGAAGGCATTTTGTTCTGCTACCCAAATACTTTATCCTTCGTTAACCCTTAGAGCCTTATTTTGATTTCTTTCATACCCCTGCTTCGGAATCGGTACCAAAATTAGAAACCCAAATGGGGAAGATAAAGAAAGAAAAAAAGAGAAAAACAAAAACAACCGAAAAGGAACGAAGGAGAAAAGAAAAAAAATGAAAAAATGATGAAAAGGAAAACTAGAAAAATGAGGAATTGGGAACTACGTTTGACCTGATTCCTCAAAGAGGATACGTAGGCGCTTCACATCTCGGTCATAGTGTAAATAAAAACCAAAAAATCCCCAAGCAAGAAACAGGGGCAGTAAAAAAAATGTGTTTATGTAAGGAAAATATAGGATTCCGAAGGTTGTAATTTTGAACCCAATTTGTTTTATTTTGAGCCTTTAATACCTTTTCTTTCTAGCCATGTCCAAACCCACATTACGGTCCAAAGAAAGACCTTTTGACCAATTTTCAAAAGAGGCTGAGTTAGGCAAATGAGAGAAGTTTCATCGGGACATAACACTCTGATTCCCGGCAGAAAGACTCCGATCTCCAGCAGAAAATAGGAGAGTCTTAGTAGTAACACCACCAATCCCCAGCGGAAAAGTAACACAAATGAGAGAGTCTTAGCGGTGAAAACCTTCACAGGCACCATAAGGCGATGAAAGCTGAGAAAAAAAAAACCAAAATGAGAGAGGCTTGATAGTGAAAACCCCCCGGGCATTACAAGTCAAACGAAGATTGGAAATCAAATGGAAAGCCCCAGGCGAAGATTACAAAAGGCGGTTAAACAACGGAATATAGGCTATATGTGCATGTCGTGTCCATTAGAGTTGGTATCCACGTTTGATAGGTTTACTTTATAATTTTTCTTTTTAGAGAGTCATCTTCCTTTTTGTCTTTTATGTTGTTTCCTTTTATCTTTCTCCTTTTTATCAAAAATTCCCCAACAGAGTCTGTTTGCAAGAAATGACTGCAAAATTTTCCATCAGTTTTCCAATTAAGCAAGACGGGATTTTGATTGGTACACCCAAGTGATATAAGTTAGGAGGAATCAAGCGTAAGGCCAGTGTCCAGAGGGATATTCCCTAGCAATAGGAAAATGACAAAAGGATGGATTGGTGTCAATGAGGATATCTGAAGAAAGGTTAATGACCTCAAGGCCAAGGTTAATGAGACTCAAAGGTCGGGAAATGGCCGTTCCTTATATATGCCGCAAAAGAAGGGGAGATATCCCCAGCATAAAGGTATTTCCAGTGACAAGGGTGAACAAAGAAAGTGGTTCACCAGTAAAACATGCAAGGTCTTCACGAAAGGTCACTATTATAGGAATTCGGGTGGTCAGTGGAAAGGCCTGTGAATAAAGAGTCGTCAAGGGAGGAAGGGGAAGCAAGAAAGGACAAAACTATCCCCAGCATGAATATCATCAAATAATATCATCCCCAGCAAGTTCTGACAATGAAACGCAGAGCAGGGAAAGGGGAGGAGAACCATCCCCAGCAGGAGCACCACAACCAGCCACCACATTTTAAAACTACCGATTTTTCTTTGATTTGAAACAGGAAAAAGAGGGGTTGTTGGCAGAAAACCATGCCACGAAGAAGATTCTCAAACTGGGGCAGAAAATTTTCTACCGTTGCGAAAATTTTCTCGAAACCAAATACCCGGTTGGGGAAAGAAGCCAGATAACGCAAGGAAATGATCACCCGATTATCCCCAGCAGCTTTGAAAAAAAAAGAAAAAAAGAAAACAACAAGTTGTGATAGAGGAAATTATACCCCCAGCAGACAAGACAAAACGAGGAAGCTTGTATTCAGAAAGGCAAGAAGTCGGTATCATTCCCCAGCAGTTCTCGAAAAGATGAAACACTGATTTCGAGATTTCTCCGGCAGCATGATATCCTACAAGTTTTTCAAGGGAGCCAAGCGCGAGTCCCGAATGAGGTTTGGAAAGAGGAAAAAGGAAAAGGGATCCCCCGACAGTGTAATCCCCAGCTGATGACATTTCAATCCCCAGCGATCCCCGGAGAGAATAAAGGTTTTGAAGGAAGTAGAAAAAGAGGAAATAAAAAAGATTTCCCCAGCAGCATTACCCCAGCAGGTAAGTAATTAGTTCCAAAGATATCCCCAGTAGTCAAGAGAAAAATAACACGACCCAGGAGGAAAGCAATTCCAAAACAAGGTAATTCAGAAGAAAGGATGGCCCAAGAATGCAGGAAGAAGAAAGTGGTGCGGGAAGCAAAGGAAGGCGACATGGATGGGATGGAGTTAGTGAGTTGATGTTGAAGTCAGGAGCCCGCCTGAAGAATGGAGTGGCGATTTATTTTCAAAGGATGTTGTTGAAGTCAGGAGCCCGCCTGAAGAATGGAGTGGCGATTTATTTTCAAAGGATGTTGTCGAAGTCAGGAGCCCGCCTGAAGAATGGAGTGGTGATTTATTTTCAAAAGATGTTGTTGAGGTTAGGAGCCCGCCTGAAGAATGGAGTGGCAATTTATTTTCAAAGGATGTTGTTGAAGTCGGAGCCCGCCCGAAGAGAGGAATGGCGATTTATTTTCAAAAGTTGATGTTGAAGTCGGGAGCCCGCCCGAAGAATGGAGTGGCGATTTATTTTCAAAAGATGTTGTCGAGGTCAGTGAGCCCGCCCGAAGAATGGAGTGGCGATTTATTTTCAAAGGATGTTGTCGAAGTCGTGAGCCCGCCCGAAGAATGGAGTGGCGATTTATTTTCAAAGGATGTTGTTGAAGTCGGAGCCCGCCCGAAGAGAGGAATGGCAATTTATTTTCAAAAGTTGATGTTGAAGTCGGAGCCCGCCCGAAGAGAGGAATGGCGATTTATTTTCAAAAGATGTTGTCGAGGTTGCAGGAGCCCGCCCGAAGAGAGGAATGGCGATTTATTTTCAAAAGATGTTGAAGTCAGGGAGCCCGCCCGAAGAGAGGAATGGCGTTTTATTTTCTAAGTTGATGTTGAAGTCGGGAGCCCGCCTGAAGAGAGGAATGGCATTTTATTTTCTAAGTTGATGTCGAAGTCGGGAGCCCGCCTGAAGAGAGGAATGGCGATTTATTTTCAAAAGATATTGTTGAAGTCAGGGAGCCCGCCCGAAGAATGGAATGGCGATTTATGATTGGAGTTTGTCGTTAGAGTCAGAAGCCCGCCAGAAAGCAGAACGGCGTCTCAGTTTCCAAGATTTGATAAGGATAGTGAACAATCGAAAAGTGACAGAGTGTAACGGAAATCCCCAGCATGAATCAGAAGGAAGGCAACAAGGATCAGAAAAGATAGATTCAGACTTTGAAGGAGAATAGCTCGAAGATCACAAGTAAGGGAATTCACTTCAAAGTGCAATGCAAGTTAGCAACAAAAGAAGCTTGCGACCAGAATGCGAGTCAACAGTCTGAGATGATCAACAAAAGTTAGTCACAATGAAAAAAAAGGCAAGGAGTTAATCTAAGTGCGGAAGTTGATGAAAGATGTGGTGTGCTCAAGACATTGCCGAGGTCACAAGCACTGCATACCTGGTCTTGATCCGAAAAGCAGCACCTGCAACTAGCAAGTATCAAGGTTCAAATTTAGAGTCCGCATGAAGCACCAACCAATACTCAAGATCAAGCTTCAGAAGACTTATAGATAGGAATCGTGTAACTAGTAGCTGATAGGCTTAGTTAGTCTTTCTCATGTTTTGATTTTTGATGTAATAGCAGGACCACGGACCGGAACTTCGATGGAACGGAACCTCGACGGAACGGCACCTCGACTGGCTCTCCACCTCGGTTACTCCATTTCCTCACTCACTTTCGAACTACACGTGGCCTGATTCCTTTATAGCCAAGGATATGTAGGCAGCTCAGATACAAGGGCTCGGCCACATCCTCTTCTTTTTAGTTTAGTCTCTCTGAATAAGGGCCGGGTCAAAACACTTGTCTAGTCGTTCTTTGTCTGAAAACTCTTTGTGTTTTCAGTCAAAGAGGGGCAACTGTAGATGCGTGATTTTGCCCCTACCCGAGATTTTTTATATTTTTAGCGTAAAATATTTAGTTTAGTTTTAATATAGCTATTTTAGCTAAATTTGACTCTTTTACTTTATTTTTACCTTAAAATGAAAAATAACAAAAATATAGTTTTATTAATGTTTCGTAGTCATTTTAAACTTGAAAAATACAAAAATAGTACTTTATATTTTTATCTTTTTATAAAAACGAAAATAATAAAAAATAGTTTCATTAATATTTTGTAGTTATTTTAAACTTGAAAAATATAAAAAAATAGTTTTATTTTAATTATGAGTATTATAGTTATTTTGATTACCTAGGATTAATTAAATAACACCATTCTCGGTTCCGGCGAAGAATAATATTCGAGTTCAAACTACCCGGTTTTATAATTTTCGGACCTAGCCCGTAATAATCCGAGTCCACTACACTAAGGGGGACAATACATAATGGATGGGGGAATAAGAAGAAAAAGACAAGAAGAAAAAGACAAAGGGATAAAAACAAAAAGAAAAAGACAAGAAGAATAAGACAAAGGATAAAAACAAAAAGAAAAAGACTAAAAAAGAGGGCATGGAGCCTTATATTTAAAAAAGAAAACGGTAAAGAGATGGTGGAAAGATCTGAAAAATTCTCTCAAAAAATTCTCTTCAAGTTTCATATTTTAAATTTGAATTTCAAATTCCAAAAAAGAGTAGAAACAAGAAAGAAAAATCCAAAAATAGGTACTATTCCATTAGGACTTCAAAGAAATCTAAGTCTATAAAATTCTGCATTTGAGTTCAAAGTCGCGATTTTTTGAGTGTTTCTAGCTACTGAGGCTTTTTCCGAAGTTTACTGTTTCATTCGGGGTGTATTCGATTCCAATTTGAGTCAGTTTTGGATATATTTGAGCTCTTTGGTTGATTTCAAGTTGAAACCGATTTATTCAATCAGTTTGGGGTTTACTTCAAAACCAGACCCCAGGCAAAGTTCAACGGCAATCTCTCTTGAGAATAGAGTAACACCGCTTTTCATTATAAATTTATAACTGCCTGTTTGTTCTCCGAGTTCGTCGAGGTTCCGCGTCGAACTGTTTGTTCTTGGTTCCAGTTTGGTTCGAGTTCTGTCCGGAGAGGTCGAAGTTTGAGATCGTCATAAAAGGTTCGTTTTCTTATTGTGTACGTTGAAAATATGCAGAAATAAAGGTGCATGTTTTTTTTTTGATATTGTTCTTCTCGCTAATATTTTGAATCGTTTCGCATTTGATTTAGTTTCGTACGATTCGGACGATTTTGTAAATATATGATTCTGTTGAACATGCAATTTCACAATTAATGGTGGTCTTGTAGTGTCGAAGTTAGCTAATGAAAATAACTAATCCTTCATATGCTCGCCAACTAGTTATGCTTCCGTTGTTTATGTAATTGTTCGCCATAGTCTCGAATTTGCTCACTTAGTTATCTAGTCGTATGTTTACTCGAATTGGTTACAGTTGAGTATGACTTTGTCACATTATAGAAAGTGGTTCGTTATACTTTAACTGAACGACGTAACTAGATTAAAGGAATCGGAGGTGCATTTCATGTGACCCGACTCCAATTTTGAACAAGGTTAATAAAGCGTGTCATGAACCACAAGTGCATTTCATGTAGCGTGGCTTGCAACATGTTTTAAATAATCTTGAATTAACTCTTAAATAAATATAGCGGAATGTAGTTTGCTTTTAAATTAGAATTAGAGGTGTGCCTCGCCTAACAAAATTATACAAATCGCGGGGCCCTCATAAATGTATATATAAAATACTTAGATTTCGAGATGTGCCGTTTCTTAGCGAATTTCACGGCATTCTCAAAAATGTAAATAAGTAATCGCTCTAGGCGCGTATTTTAATAATTTTACCTTCTTAAATACGGGTGTGCATTTTATGCGGCCCAAATCCAAATCCCAAAATGTTGAATAAGAATGTGTCGAGGATCCGGGTGCATTTCATGTGACGTGATCCGAAACATATTTTTAGGCAACATTCTCTTTCGTAAATAATAATAATAATAAAAGCGGTAAAGGGATATTAATTTGCATTAAGTACATAACCGTTAAAATCAGATAAATAAGCCGAATATGACAGTTAAGCGACCGTGCTAGAACCACGGAATTCGGGAATGCCTAACACCTTCTCCCGGGTTAACAGAATTCCTTATCCGGATTTCTGGTTCGTGGACTGTTAAACGAGTCATTCTTTTCCTCGATTCGGGATTCAACCGGTGACTTGGGACACCATAAATCTTCGAAGTGGCGACTCTGAATTAATTAAATAAATCCCGTTTCGATTGTCCTTTAATTGGAAAAACTCCATCGCGCCCACGCGGGCCTGCGGAAAAAGGAGGTGTGACAGTAAGTGTTATCCCTTACATTTATTTTCTTTATGCATGTTCGACCTTTCGTCGTCTCATTATGTTATATGGATGCAGCGAGGGTGCGTACACCCCAGTCCGTACCGGACATAAAAGCTTGGGTGGGGCGGCTGATCCCCTTCGTAGAGGAATGCAGGATGTGGGCTGCCTTTACTACAAAATATGGTCTCCCCGGTATTGTAGTGGTTCCAGATTTGGCGAACTCATATCCTATCTAGACGCCATGTTTTCTGATACATTCTTATAACCGTGTTGGCAGCCCGGAGTGCACCACGGAGTAGGAGACGTCGTGCCGCCTATTCCTCGTCAACGAATTATGAACACATGCTTCACGTGAGAGAGAGAACCCTGAGGCCGTTCATCTTGAGGGTGATCGAGCAGATGTGGGAGCATCTGGCGATGATATTCCCGACGCCGCTCATTCAGAGGGCGAAGCCGCAATTCAGGAGCCGGTCTTTGCGGACGTTCCCGGGACTTCTTGTCCCGTAGTTGAGCCGGTGGATAACCCAGCGTCCAGAGTGGACTTTTTGCCTTCACCTCTTCCTGTCGGATACGATGCTTTAGGGGACGACGAGCCGTTGGAGCGAAAGAGGCGCCGACTACTCCTTGGAAAGGGGGTGGTCGTGGAACAGAGGGAGGCGATTACTCGTCGCCCCGAGTTGAGACCAGTTTTTATGGGCGACGCCATCCGATCGGAGAGGGGGAGCCTCTTAAGGGAGGTTGTGGGAAGTACCGCTTCCCCACGTGTTGAGGATGACAGCGTGCCGGCTGTTGCCGAGGAGGCTATAGACGAGGAGGGGGCTGCTTCCGGACAGGCTCCTGCTTCCGCGGACATGCCGCAGCAGGACTACGCTCGGGTGGATATGACGATAATAGGTCCCATCTGTTGGCTCATGATCCCTATGGGATACAATTTGCTTCTAGAAAGCGAGCAGGCTGCGACAGATATGTCCTTGCTATGTGGGGCTGCCGAGGCGGAATCTTTGAAGGCCGTGAGCGACAGAGATCTATCTCATCGAGTCATCGGCGCTGCCTTACAGGTATGACTTGGTCATTGCTTTTCATAGTTCTCTTATGAGCCCTGAGGTGTTATGTTGTTTTAAATTATATCTTTTCTTTACCTTTATCAGAGACCCTCATCTTGGAGGTGGAGCGGGGCCGGAGGGAGCGAAAGAAGAACGTCGCCCTCAGAAAAGCGTCGAAGAAGTATCGGGAGGCCCGGAATAAGCACCAGACGCTGACATCTATACCCAAGACCCTCAGTTTCAAGTATTTCGTGAGGGTTTGAAGCTGGTGGAAGATAAGCTGCGGGAGTGCACGGCCCAGCTGGAGAGGGCAGATACGGACTTAATGGCCTCTGTGGCCCGAAACACCAAATTGGAGAGTCTTCTCCAACAGCGGGAGGGAGAGTTTGACCTGGGTCGTGTGGCGATGGCGCAGGCGGCGGAGTTGCGTGCCATGGTCGATGCCCTTACCGCCGAGCTCAGGACCATAATGGCTAAGGTGGCTGCCCCCAGCAGGCGGAGACTGTTGCTCCAGCTGGTGATACGTCTCGCGAGGCTCACGACATGCTTGTATACGCTGAGGCGAGACAGAATGTATTTGAGGAGCTGTTGGCCGCCAGTAGGGCCACCGAGGCGGAGGTCGAAGCTCAGCGTGGCCTCGTCAGGGTCGCACGTGAGACTTGTGGATATGACCCCGACTCTCCGAACCAAACGGGATGTTCCTTGGCGGAGGTGGACCAGTTGGGCACCTGGTCTTGGAATGATAGGATGTTTCGGGACGAAGTTGATGGGGACCGCAATGACGGTGTGGCCGGTGCAGAGGCAGGTGATGGGGGCCATGGCGGTTTGATAGGATTTTTTTCTCTTTTTTGTAATCGGGACCATTTTGTAAACTTGCAATTTATTAAGATGATTTATGATGATTCCATGGGAACTGTTTGTGTTTTTATGTCTTCTTATGCACTTCTGTGTTGTGCGTGGCATGGCCTTTTATTTATCGTAGTCTTTTCATAAGTTGTTAGGGCCTTAACCCTTTATGCTTATGTTGAACGTGACTGTAGTCTCTCCTTATGCCATCAGGGCCTTAGCCTTTTGCGTTTATTGGAGGCGACTGTGGTCTCTCCTTACGCCATCGTGGCCTTAGCCTTTTGCGTTTATTGAAGGCGACCATAGTCTCTAATTACTCCATCAGGTCCTTAACCTTTTGCTTTTATGGGTGGCCGTAGCCTTATTTTTGTCGAGGATGACCGTAGTCTTTCCTTACATTGTTAGGGCCTTAACCTTTGGTATATCAGAGGCGACCGTAGCCTTTCCTTATGTTGTCGGGGCATTAGCCTTTAGTATATCGGAGGCGACCGTAGTCTCTCCTTATGTCGTCGGGGCCTTAGAATTTTGCTTTTATTGGAGGCGACCATACTCTCTCCTTATGTCATCGGGGCATTAGCCTTTTGCGTTTATTGGAGGCGACCGTCGTCTCTCCTTACGCCATCAGGGCCTTAGCCTTTTGCGTTTATTGGAGGTGACCGTAGTCTCTTCTTACGCCATCAGGGCCTTAGCCCTTTGCTTTTATGGGTGGTCGTAGCCTTATTTTTGTCAAGGATGACCGTGGTCTTTCATAGATTGGAGATGGCCGTAGCCTTTCATACATTTGAGATGGTCGTGGCCTTTCATACATTGGAGATGGCCGTGGCCTTTCATACATTGGAGATGGCCGTAGCCTTTCATAAATTGGAGATGGTTGTGGCTTTTCATTCATTGGAGATGGTTGTGGCCTTTCATACATTGGAGATGGCCGTAGCCTTTCATACATTGGAGATGGCCGTAGCCTTTCAAACATTGGAGATGGACGTAGCCTTTCATACATTGTAGATGGCCGTAGCCATATGGCTTTGAAAGTATTCTTTTGATGCGCCATTTGTCGAAGAAGTCGGTAGTTTTTTGTCCTATGAACTGTCGTCCATTGTCGCACGTTATCTCTTTGGGGATGCCGAAGCGACATATGATGTTCTTCCAGATGAAGGTTATGACCTCTTGCTCGCGGATCTGGGCGTAGGCACCTGCTTCCACCCACTTGGAGAAATAGTCAGTTAAAACTAATAAGAAGTGTACCTTCCCTCGTTCGACGGGTAGTGGTCCGACGATGTCCATTCCCCATTTGATGAAGGGCCATGGTGATGTGACCGAGTGGAGGGGTTCCCCCGGCTGATGTATTAGAGGGGCGAACTTTTGACATCTTTCGCATTGGCGAACTTATTCCGCCGCGTCCTTTTTCATGGTGGGCCAGTAGTACCCAGCCCGTATTAGACATCGCACGAGTGCTCGGTTGCCTGTATGAGCGCCACAATGACCTTCGTGGACTTCCTCTAACACTAGCGTCGTCTGGTTGGGGCCTAGGCACTTAGCCAGGGGCCCTCCAAAAGTCCTTTTGTAGAGGTCGTTATTTACCAAATAGTACCTCGCTGCCTGTGTGCGAAGCTTTCTTGCTTCATTTTTGTCGTGTGGTAGGTTTCCATCCTGCAAATATGATACAAATTGATTGCGCCAGTCCCAAGTCAAATGCAAGGAGAGTACCTCGGTGTGGTCGATCGCTGAGTGAAGGAGGGTGATGGTGCTTTCTTTATTCAGGTTGGTGGCGGTCGCGGCCAGCTTAGCAAGTCTGTCTGCTTCGACGTTGTGCACCCTACGAACTTGTTCGAAGCGGCATTTGTCGAGCTGGGCCATTAGTTTGCAGATCTCTGTTCGGTATTTTTGCAGTCTCTGTTCCTTGACCTGATAAGTCCCGATGACTTGATTTACCATAAGTTTTGAGTCGCAATCTAGGACCAGTCGGCGAGCTCCGTACCTGATGGCTAATTTTATACCTGCAATAGTAGCTTCATATTCTGCCTCCGTACCTCGGTGAAGTCCACGCACATCCTCCATTTCTCATTCTTCTATTTGACCATCACTACAGTGGCGACCCATTGGGGGTATTTCGACTCCCTGATGGAGCCATTGGCTAGCAACTTGTCTACTTCTTCCCGGACTGCCTCATTGATTGCGGCGTTGAACTTTTTCCTGATTTGCCTTACGGACGGATGTAGTGGATCCGCGTTGAGCCGGTGGGTGGCGATATCTGGCGAGATCCCTGGCATGTCTGCACGGGAAAAGCAAACGTGTCTGCATGATTAGTCAAAAATTCATGATACTTACCCGGGTCGACAAGCCCGTGGCCAATGTATGCCTTCTTTTCATGGTCATCATGATCTAGCTGAACTGGGTCAAGATCCTCGACCGTAGCTTTACAAACTTTCATAATGTTTGGGTCTCTGATGGCGTCGGCCGTCGGGTTCGCTTTGGTCCCCGACATGGCTGATTGCTATGCTTCTGCGCTTGCCCCGTTCAATTGCCGGGTGTGGGCACAATCTTGTGTTATTTTATAGCACTCTTGCGCTGTGCGCGGTTCCCTTGATGCTGAATATTCCACATGGAGTAGGGAACATGACCACTTGATATAAGCTCGAGGGGACCGCTCGCATGGCATGTATCCATGGGCGCCCGATGATGACATTGTATGTTGTCTCTTGGTTCATCACATGGAAGGTGGTTTCTAAGGTGACTCCCCCCGCGAGGACGGATAGAGTCACTTCTCCTGATGTGCGCTCCACTTCATTGTTAAAACCAGTTAGAGTTATACAGCGGGGGGTTATCCTGTCTTCGAGTCCCATCTGTGAGAGGACTCTCGGATGGATGATGCCGGCACCGCTTTCGTCATCGATCATGACTATCCTGACATCCGTATCGATGATACGTAAAGTAATAACCAAAGCATCATAATGAGGGAAACACAAACCGTCGGCGTCAGAATTATCGAAGGTGATAATTCCTTCGAGGTCATGATGCCGTTCGTGGGAGATGGTCTTCTTCAGTCTGTGCGTGTTGGCGAATTTGACATGATCGATGGAGACATCATTCCCTTCTCCGACGATCATATTCACCGTGCGCGTCGGAAATGGTAGTTTCGGAGGCCCACGGGAATGTTCTCATCCGCGTGCAAAATTAGCTTTGCCTTTGTCGCTGAGCAGCTCCTTCAGGTACCCTTTTTTTAGCATCCTGACGACTTCTTGTCGTAGGCCGATGCAGTCTTCGGTCATGTGCCCCCGTTCTTGGTGGAATTCACACAGGACGTTTGACTTTCTTGTGGAAGGGTCTGATTTCATCTTCTGAGGCCATTGCACCTTGGTGCTGAGCTTCTCTAGTGCGTACACGATATCTGAAGGAGAAATAGAGAAGTTATGTGATGAAAATAAAGGAGGCGTACCTCGTTCGTTTCTAAGTGGGGTGAGATAGCGTTGTAGTGTGTCTGCATGGCGAGGAGGCGGAAGGGGTGATCTCATGTAAGGCTGGTGTCGTTCCTTACTGGGGTGAGGGGGGAGTTCCCGCGTCCCTCGTGTCGTCGATCTCTCCCTGTGTCTGGATGTATAGCTATCAGTCGTCGGGTCGGTCCGTTGAGATCTTCCTCGTCTGCCCGTACCTCGGCACAGTAGGCATTATGGATCTCGTCCCAGGTTGTAGGGGGATACTTTTTGAGCCGGCTTAGCAGTTTTTTGGTTGCCCTGGAGCAGTCCCTGCTGAGCCCGTTCTAGAAGGATGCAATCGCCATGCCCTCTAACACGTTTGGTAGGCTCATTCTTACCCTGTTGAACAAGGCGAGGAAGTCTCTGAGGCCTTCGCCCGTGGTTTGTCTGACGGCGAAGATATCATTTACCCTTGCTTCTTCCTTTTTAGCGCCGACATGTGCTGTGACAAACTTATCCGCCATCTCTTCGAAGGAAGGTTGAGATTGCTTTGGCGGGTAGTTGGGAATACCAGGTCAAGGCTCCCGCGGTCAATGTTTTGCCGAACTTTTTCAGCAGCACTGATGGTACCTATTCTTTAGACAAGTCATTACCTTTCACAGCGGTGACATAGTGGATGAGATGATCCTCGGGATCGGTGGTTCCGTCGTACACCCTCAGGTAGGGGCATCTTTAAGGTCTTCGGGATGGTGTAGGGTACGGCTTCTTCGGCGTAGGGTTGTTCTACAAACCTTCCTACGTCCCGTTTGGTAGCAGTTTAGGTGCTCCGGGAATCTTGTCAACTCTATCTTGGTGTTCCTCCATTTGGTCACGGAGGGCCTGATTTTGCTTTCAATTTCTTCCATCTTCCTTAGAATGGAGGCCGACGTGTCGTCGTGTGTTTGTGTTTCGACGGGCTGGCTATTGGTTCGTGTTCCTTCCTGTTCGTCTGCCGCGGTGGCGTTGCTTGTTATTGGTGCTGCATTTTTATAATTTTGAGTCCATTTTGCGGTCACTCTGCGGACCGCATGTTGATTCTGCGGTCGCAAAGTGCACCGCATAATTGACCCCGGCCCAGATTTTGTAACATTTTGACCCGATCTCTTCTTTAATATAACGCCTTTCACTTTCATTTTGTCATATCATCTTACCAAAATTAGAGAGAGAAGAGAGGGTTTTTGAGAGAGAAGTTCTTCATCTTCAAAGATTGTTCCAACCACTTAATTCCAAGGGATCCTAGGGCAAGGATTCAACTTCCCCAATCTTTTCAAGGTAAAAACCCTAACTATTTTCTTTGATTTTCACTTTTAAATTGGGTAAAGAGAGGTTTGCATATAATAGCTTTTGAAAATAGAATTTTTACACTCATGCATGATTATTGAACTTGATTTCTAGTAAAAGAAGTGAGTAGAAGTAAGAGTCTTCAAGAACAAGGTTGGCAAGAGTAGGATATCTTGGGTAAGCATAAAGTAGGAAGTTAACGGAAGAAAACTCGATACCAGGTATGTATGGCTAATTTTGATTCTTGTAAAATCGCCCAAATATGTGCGAATTGTTTTGGCATGTGTCAAATTGAGAAATTGTACGTAATTCTTTGATTTCCTTGTCGAGCATTCGATTGATGTTGAACTACGTGTGGTGTGGTATGAAATATGAATTGAAAGATAAAAAGGTAATCGAGATTGGTAAAGAATTGGGAACAACCATTGTGATGGCATATTTGGCTTATTGTGGAAAAAATTTGAAACACCTTAATTGTGGTAAATTGTTGAACATGATTATGTGGGCATTCTCGATTTTGGAATACTTGTAACTTGGTTTTGATATTGGCTTGAGAAGTAATTGAGAACATGAACCAATGTGTAAGTTGCTTATTTGAACTTGTTGAAATTGTGTGTAGTACCTTATCTGTTGTTTGAAATTGTTGTGTTTTCAACTGTAAGGTGGGGTCGTGTTGCGCGCCGCAACGTGGGGAAATAAGGTGTGGGTTGGGGTGATAAGGGTGGCCGAGGTAATAAGGGTGGTCAGGGGTAATAAGGGTGGAAAGCGATCGAAATCGCTATTGAAAATTGATACAATATCAATAATGTGAAATTGTGAAAGGAGACAGCAGGAGAGTTTGCAACCTGGGGGGCACTGATTGCCCCTATGTTTGACTACTTGCAATTTATGTTGTTGATTGGTTGTTGTTTTATTTGTTGACCTTGAATGTGCTTATGTTGAGGCTTATCTGAAATGAGTAAAAGGTGGAAAACATGGTTGGTTGGCTTGATTAGTTTTAATGTAATTTAATGGCTTGAGTTTACTTGGGACAAAGTTTGTCCATACATACCAATACAATTCAAGTGTACTGACGTCCCTTTTGCTGGGGACGCTACATTCGTGTTATGATTGTAGGTGGATCAGTAGCATGCACTTCAACTCATCGGCAGTAGTATCCTTCATCATTCACTGCCCGTTTTGGTGAGCCCTTTCTTTCTCGGGGCCCTATGTGGTTCACTCCACTTTTGTTTCAGACTTTCTTTTGGATTTTGTAAGGTATAGCCGGAGCCTTGTTACCGGCAAGTATTGTATTTCCTTTTTGTATCCTAGAGGCTCCGTAGACATGTAAACTGTGGGATTGTGGCCTATGTATATGTATGGGGCGTTGTAAATATAAATTATGAACTTGTTAGTAAATAAATCACATGGTTATGTTTATGTATTGTGAAATCAGTCATAATTGGTTAGATCTTTGGTTCATGAGTAATAATCAACACAGGGGTAACGCGTGGGAATGAAAGGCACCCAGGTCCGCTTGATTGGGGCAACCCGGTCGGGCGCCGGTCATGTCCTCCGATTTGGGGCGTGACAAACTTGGTATCAGAGCCTATGGTTTTTAAAGTGTCCTAGGATGTCTCGGAGCCGTGTCTAGTAGTGCCCTTCTTATAGGTGTGTTGTCGACCACATCATATAAGTAGGGGGCTACACGAGCATTTAGGAATTTACCTATTTCTTTGTTAATCTATATCGTGCGGTAAAGTGCAATGTGGAAATATCTGTGTCTAATTCGCGCCTTGTTCCCAAATTTTCAGAATATGGCGCCTAAGAAGAAGGCTAGACTCGGCCTTAGGGCCAATGCCGGCCCAAGTGCGGCTGTTAATCATGTACCCGATGCCGTGGGAGAGAATGACCCACCGGTCCCGAATTTGCCTGGCCCATCTGTTCAAAACCCAAGTGTCCCTATCCCAGCTGCGGCAGAGGATGCCACCATTCCTCCTGCCGGTGTTCCTGACTCAGATACAGTTCCCGCTTCGGGCTCTGGTATCTCTAATGAAGAACTTAGAGGAGCCATCCATATGTTAACACAGCTTGTGGCCGCCCAGGCCCAGAGATCCCATGATGCCCCTGCATCCTCCAGTGGACAGGGAGATTCCTTTGGCTCCAGAGTCCATCAATTCTTGCGATTGGTCCCTCCAGAATTTTTAGGCACCGATCCAGAGGCTGACCCACAGGAATTCCTTGATGAGATATACAAGACTCTCAGAGTGATGAAGGCTACAGATATAGAGGGGGTAGAGTTGGCCTCTTACAGGCTGAAGGGAGCGGCACGTTCATGGTTCGAAATGTGGGAGGATTCCCGCGAGGAAGGGAGCCCTCCGGCCAGATGGGATGAGTTCGTGGATGCATTTATGGACCACTTCTTACCTGCTGAGGCAATGGCAGCCCGTGCCACTGAGTTCGAGGTTCTCAAACAGGGTCGTATGAGTGTTTGGGAGTATCACATGGAGTTCGTAAGGTTGTCCAAGTACGCCCCTCATTTAGTGTCAACCACGGATGCCCGGGTTCGACGGTTTGTTCAGGGCCTTAGCCCTTTGGTAGTGAATGAAGCCGCCACAGCAGCTTTGCACTCAGATATGAACTATGGGAGGATCGTGGGGTTTGCTCAGGCCACAGAGGCCAGGAAATTGAAGATTCGTGCAGAAAGAGAAAGTAGCAGCAGGGCCCGGTCGAAGTCAATGGGTCATTCAGGGAGAGGGTCATCCGGGCCATCTCAGTCATATGCTCAGTCCTCCGCGAGTGCACCGCCATCTGTGCACAGTCATCAGCAGGGCAGTTACTCGAGACCCGGTTCAGACAGTAGGAGGTCCCGTCAGTCTGGTCGTCCTGGGGTGAGATCCCAGCAGCAGGGGAGACCTACATGCCCCAAGTGTGGGAGATTTCATACAGAGACTTGCTACCTTGACATCCCGGTGTGCTTCGGGTGCGGGGTGAGAGGTCACATTCAGTAGGACTATCGTGCACCCCGTCAGGGTATTGGTAGGGGATCTGCTCAGCCATCCGGTTCTTCGACTGGTACATCATCAGCATGTACTCCAGCATCAGCAGGGCGTGGTGCAGCTAGGGGTGGAGCTCATGGTAGGGGTGGACCTAGCCGATTCGATGCATTGAGTGGCCGCCAGAATGCCAAGGCTTTTGCAGATGTTGTTACAGGTATCATGTCTGTTCAGACTATTGATTGTTATGCCCTTATTGATCCAGGGTCCTCCTTGTCTTATGTCACTCCATTCATTGCTTCAAGTTTTGGGATAGAACCCGAACAGCTTCATGAGCCGTTCTCTGTGTCGACTCCAATTGGTGATTCTATTACAGCCTCACGAGTCTATAGAAATTGCGTTGTCACGGTGAGTGGTCGTGATACCACAGCCGATCTTATTGAGCTTGGGATGGTTGATTTTGATGTAATTATGGGGATGGATTGGCTCTATTCATGCTTTGCCAAGCTTGACTGTCGAACGAGAGTTATGAGGCTCGAGTTCCCTAACGAGCCAGTCATTGAATGGAGAGGAAATGGTGTAGTGCCAAGGGGGTAGGTTTATTTCCTACCTTAAGGCTTCGAAGATGATTAAGAAGGGGTATATCTATCACCTGGTTCGGGTAACGGACACCACCTCAGATGTGCCTATCCTCGAGTCCGTGCCAATTGTGAATGAATTTCCTGAAGTGTTTCCGGATGAGCTTCCAGGCATCCCGCCGGATAGGGAGATTGATTTCGGGATCGATGTAATGCCAGATACTCAGCCAATATCCATTCCACCATACAGAATGGCGCCAGCAGAGTTAAGGGAGTTAAAGGAGCAGTCGAGGGATTTATTAGAGAAAGGGTTCATACGACCGAGTGTGTCGCCGTGGGGTGCTCCGGTTCTCTTTGTCCGAAAGAAGGATGGGTCACTTCGAATGTGTATTGATTATCGGCAGCTCAACAAAGTCACCATCAAGAATAAATATCCTTTGCCTCGAGTGGATGATCTCTTTGACCAATTGCAGGGAGCGAAGTTCTTCTCAAAGATTGATTTACGGTCTGGGTACCACCAGTTAAAAAATTCCTAAGACCGCCTTCAGAACTCGTTATGGTCACTTCGAGTTTTTGGTCATGTCTTTTGGGCTAACCAATGCCCCAGCAGCTTTCAGGGACCTTATGAATCGGGTATTCAAACCATTCCTAGATTCCTTTGTGATTGTATTCATTGACGACATCCTCATCTACTCTCGGAGCAGGGATGATCATGCAGTTCACCTCAGAGAAACATTGCAGACCCTTCTTCAACATCAATTGTATGCCAAGTTCTCAAAATGTGAGTTTTGGTTGGAGTCCGTAGCCTTTCTAGGGCATGTTATTTCCAGTGAGGGAATTCAGGTGGATCCTCAGAAGATTGCGGCAGTGAAAGATTGGCCTAGACCCACGACCCCGACGGAGATTCGCAGCTTTTTGGGTCTGGCAGGGTACTATCGGAGGTTTGTAGAGGGATTCTCAACCCTCGCTTCCCCATTGACTAAATTGACGCAGAAAGCAGTTAAGTTCCAGTGGTCCGAAGCATGTGAGAAAAGTTTCCAAGAATTGAAGTCAAGATTGACCTCGGCACCAGTATTGGCCTTGCCAGAAGGCACAGAGGGATTTGTGGTTTATTGCGATGCCTCCAGAGTCAGTTTGGGGTGTGTATTGATGCAGCGTGGGAAGGTCATAGCTTATGCTTCAAGGCAACTTAAGAACCATGAGAAGAATTATCCGACGCATGATTTGGAGCTTGCAGCTGTTGTGTTTGCCTTGAAAATATGGCGACACTATCTTTATGGGGTACATGTAGATGTGTTTTCGGACCACAAGAGCCTCCAGTATTTGTTCAAGCAGAAAGAGCTGAATCTGAGACAGCGGCGGTGGTTAGAACTGCTCAAGGACTATGATATGGACATATTGTACCATCTAGGGAAGGCAAATGTGGTAGCCGACGCTCTTAGTCGAAAATCCATGGGTAGTTTGGCTCATTTGGGTGTGGATCAAAGACCCCTGGCTCGAGAGGTCTACTAATTAGCCAGCTTGGGGGTTCGTATCTCGGCGTCAGACGATGGGGATATCTTGGTGCATAATGGAGCAAAATCATCATTGGTCGCAGAAATCAAGGAAAAACAGTTCATGGATCCAGCATTGGTTCGGGTGAAGGAAGCAGTCATGAATAACAAGACCTCAGCATTTGTACTCAGCAGCGAAGATGGTGTGTTGCGGTGTCAAGATAGGCTATGTGTTCCGGATATGGACGAGCTTCGGGAAAGAGTGATGGCAGAGGCTCATACTTCCAGGTATTCTGTGCACCCTGGTTCAACGAAAATGTATCATGACCTTAAGGAGATTTATTGGTGGAACGGTATGAAAAGGGATGTAGCAAGCTTTGTAGCTAAATGTCCGAACTGTCAACAAGTTGAAGGCCGAGCATCAACGGCCTGGTGGATTAACTCACCTTATAGAAATACCAAGGTGGAAATGGGAGATGATCAATATGGATTTCGTGGTGGGGTTACCTCGCACTCAGCGTAAGTTTGACTCAATATGGGTGATAGTAGATCGACTCACCAAATCAGCTCACTTCCTGCCTGTCAAGTCCACTGATACCGCGGAGCAATATGCAAGATTGTACATCAAGGAGATAGTAAGGCTTCATGGCACTCCACTTTCTATCATCTCAGATCGCGGGGCTCAGTTCACAGCTAACTTTTGGAAGAAATTTCAGCAAGGTTTGGGAACTCAGGTGAATCTCAGCACAGCTTTCCATCCACAGACCGACTGTCAGGCCGAGCGGACCATTCAGACGCTTGAAGATATGTTACGGGCTTGTGTCTTAGATTTTAAAGGTAATTGGGATGAACACTTGCCACTGATAGAATTTGCTTACAATAATAGCTATCATGCTAGCATTCGGATGGCCCCATTTGAGGCATTGTACGGGAGAAGATGTAGGTCGCCAATCGGGTGGTTTGAGGTAGGTGAAGCGGAATTGCTAGGGCCATATATGGTGTACGAAGCTATGGAAAAGGTCAAGGTTATTCAGGAGAGAATGAAAACAGCACAGAGTCGTCAAAAGTCCTATGCAGACGTTCGTCGAAGGGATTTGGAGTTTCAAGTCGATGATTGGGTGTTCTTGAGGGTATCTCCTATGAAGGGAGTCATGCGATTCGGAAAGAAAGGAAAATTGAGTCCTAGGTATGTCGGGCCATATCGGATCGTTCAAAGGATTGGTCAAGTTGCTTATAGGCTAGAGTTGCCTCCCGAGATGTCATCAGTGCACTCGGTATTCCACGTGTCCATGTTGAAGAAAGTGATTGGAGATCCATCCACCATCATGCCAGTCGAAGCTATAGAGGTTAATGAAGATTTGTCATATGAAGAAGTTCCAGTTGCCATTCTTGATAGGCAAGTCCGTAAGTTAAGAAATAAGGAAGTTGCCTCTGTTAAAGTATTGTGGCGAAGTCAACAAGTTGAGGAGGCCACATGGGAAGCAGAAACAAAGATGAAAGAAAAGTACCCCCATTTGTTTGATCAAGCCTAGAAGAAATTAGGTGACCCTTCTACTCCTAGTAACTGTCATCTTGTTCAAGTTGTTTCTCTCTTAGTATTAGTAAAGTTTCCTTCGTTTTGTAACGAGATTTATGTGTTAAATAAGCAACTAATAGTAAGTGTAGATTGGTAATGGTTTGTTTGTGTGTACATAGTGTATTAAGATGGTTAAACAAGGTAAGAACCCATTATGTGCAATTGTAACAATGTGATAGAACATGTGCATTCGTTGAAGTAAGAAAGTGTATACCAGTTGTGGAAAATGTTGTATTTGTGTATTGTTGTTTGGTAATGTGTTTCGGGGGCCCTCTGACAGGTGGATATTCCCATAATACAAAGGAAACTCTGGCGAAATTTTTCTAAAATATAAGAGTTAGTCAAAAATTTTGATGGTTGCATATCATGTCTTTCAAAACCAACTCACTTATTTCAAAATCCTCATTCGAGGACGAATGATCTTAAGGGGGGGAGGATGTAAGACCCCGTAAAATGTTTGTGCATAAAACCTAGTAGCTATAGTGCCATGGTCCGAATAATGTGTTAGAAATGCGTAGAATTCTTCGCGGCGAGCAAGCTCGCCGCGGTTCGGACCCTTGGTAGTGATTTAAGTATCAAAAATGTAGAGAATTAATTTTTCTGAAAAGTGTCCAATATGCGGTCAAGAATGCGATCGCAAACCTGTTATGCGGACCGCATTCTTGCCGCAAAACGTTCCAGAGAGTTTCCCAAAATCGTGTCAATAATGCGGTCGAAATTGCGATCGCATAGTGAATCTGCGGTCCACTTTGCGACCGCAGATCAGGAATGCGGACCGCATAATGGCCGCATTCTGTAACAGAACCTGCGTAATTTTGAGGCCATTTTGCGGTCACTCTGCGGACCGCATGTTGATTCTGCGGTCGCAAAGTGCACCGCATAATTGACCCCGGCCCAGATTTTGTAACATTTTGACCCGATATCTTCTTTAATATAACGCCTTTCACTTTCATTTTGTCATATCATCTTACCAAAATTAGAGAGAGAAGAGAGGGTTTTTAGAGAGAAGTTCTTCATCTTCAAAGATTGTTCCAACCACTTAATTCCAAGGGATCCTAGGGCAAGGATTCAACTTCCCCAATCTTTTCAAGGTAAAAACCCTAACTATTTTCTTTGATTTTCAGTTTTAAATTGGGTAAAGAGAGGTTTGCATATAATAGCTTTTGAAAATAGAATTTTTACACTCATGCATGATTATTGAACTTGATTTCTAGTAAAAAGAAGTGAGTAGAAGTAAGAGTCTTCAAGAACAAGGTTGGCAAAAGCTAGGATAGCTTGGGTAAGCATAAAGTAGGAAGTTAAAGGGAGGAAACTCGATACCAGGTATGTATGGCTAATTTTGATTCTTGTAAAATCGCCCAAATGTGTGCGAATTGTTTTGGCATGTGTCAAATTGAGAAATTGTACGTAATTCTTTGATTTCCTTGTTGAGCATTCGATTGATGTTGAACTACGTGTGGTGTGGTATGAAATATGAATTGAAAGATAAAAAGGTAATCGAGATTGGTAAAGAATTGGGAACAACCATCGTGATGGCATATTTGGCTTATTGTGGAAGGAATTTGAAACACCTTAATTGTGGTAAATTGTTGAACATAACAGTATGAACATTCTCGATTTTGGAACACTTGTAACTTGATTGTGATATTGGCTTGAGAAGTAATTGAGAATATGAACCAATGTGTAAGTTGCTTATTTGAACTTATTGTAATTGTGTGTAGTACCTTATCTGTTGTTTGTGATTGTTGTGTTTGAAAACTGTACGGTGGGGTCGGGTTGCGCGCCACAACACGAAGAAATAAGGTGTGGGTTGGGGTGATAAGGGTGGCCGAGGTAATAAGGGTGGTCAGGGGCAATAAGGGTGGAAAGCGATCGAAATCGCTATTGAAAATTGATACAAAATCATAAATGTGAAATTGTGAAAGGAGACAGAAATTGTGAAAGGAGACAGCAGGAGAGTTTGCAACCTGGGGGGCACTGATTGCCCCTATGTTTGACTACTTGCAATTTATGTTGTTGATTGGTTGTTGTTCCATTTGTTGACCTTGAATGTGCTTGTGTTGAGGCTTATCTGAAACGAGTAAAAGGTGGAAAACATGGTTGGTTGGCTTGATTAGTTTTAATGTAATTTAATGGCTTGAGTTTACTTGGGACAAAGTTTGTCCATACATACCAGTACAATTCCAGTGTACTGACGTCCCTTTTGCCGGGGACACTACATTAGTGTTATGATTGTAGGTGGATCCGAAGCAGGTACTTCAACTCATCGGTAGTAGAATTCTTCATCTTCCGCTGGCCATTTTGGTGAGCGCCTTTCCTCTGGGGACCCTGCGTGGCTCATTCCACTTATATTTTGGATTTCTATTTGATTTTGAAAGGTATAGTCGGAGCCTTGTTACCGTCAAGTATTGTATTTCCCTTTTTGTATCCTAGAGGCTCTGTAGACATGTAAACTGTGGGATTGTGGCCTATGTATATGTATGGGGCGTTGTAAAAATAAATTATGAACTTGTTAGTAAATCAATCACATGGTTATGTTTGTATACTGTAAAATCAGTTATAATTGGTTAGATCTTTGGTTCATGAGTAATAATCAACACAGGGGTAACGCGTGGGAATGAAAGGCACCCAGGTCCGCTTGATTGGGGCAACCCGGTCGGGCGCCGGTCATGTCCTCCGATTTGGGGCGTGACAGTACCCAACAACCGAGCTTCTCCCGGTTCAAACCATCCAACCGGAGAACGACACCGCCTACCATACAAGGCTTCATAAGGAGCCATCTGGATGCTTGATTGATAGCTATTATTATAAGAAAACTCTCTCACATGTAATAATTGATCCCACGAACCTCCAAAATCAATAACACAGGCTCGAACCATATCCTCCAATATCTGAATTGTCCTTTTGGACCGACCGTCCGTCTGGGAAGAGAGGATGTACTTAGCTAGACTTGGGTGCCCAACTCTTGTTGAACCGCCTTACAGAAATGTGAGGTAAACTACGTACCTCGA
>JASVEL010005137.1:0-104472 GCA_032618575.1 Nicotiana noctiflora | reverse complement strand
CCTTAACCACATCATAGAAATTATTATGTCAACGGTTGGTTCTCCACCTCTAGGAGTCTCACCGACACCTCTAACATCCTGACCCTTAACTCTGGCTGGTCATGTAAGTTGAGTATTGACTACAACGGGGCATGTAGCTTGAGTGCCTTCATAAATTATATCTCCCCAATCTGCCACATTCACCACAATTCCTGTGGGGCTCAGCTAACTTTTGGACCTAATGACATATTCAAACACTGTTATGGTGACCTGGCACAACCGTTCAGATCACATATACCACGTATTTCAAAGAATCTGGGAGGTAAACTTCTTCAAAATATTTCTTAAAGTAGAGTTGAGTGGGTAGTGTCGCATTGGCCAGTCTTCCCTCTTCGTAGGCTTGTCACAAATATCAACAGTCAATTTCCTTTTTTGCTATGTTGGCTTGACACTACTGAGCTACTCCATTTACTCATATACTTTTCGTTATTCTTTGGGGTGATTCTCACCCCCTGCAGAGCACCAAACCTTAAATATGTATAATTTATTTGGGGGACCTTTCCATACCATATATATACCTTCCAAGCCAAAATCGCATAACACTTGGCTATCCGGTCCATTCACTAATAGTGAAATTCCCTATTTTGGCTCTAAGTCAAAGTTACAATATCCGATAATCCACAATATTTATCCTTCACAACTCAAATAAATCAACCAGACGTCAAGGTCCGTTGAAACCACAACTTGTTAGTAAATACATTATTTCGCCACTACTTCATTTGCCATCCAAAGCATAGTAGAATTAATCCCCTCGCTTTTGACTATTCCCATGTTTTGCAATACCTCATAGCAGCGGTCAAGAAATTCTTGGGGATTCTCAAAAGATGCACTGCTGAAGGTGGTAGCGAAGAGTCTTGGTGAAACCTATCCGAACTCCGTAAAACTTTTGAAGGCATCGTTGATCTATCACCAGCTTGTGCCATTATTTGGCTAAAGAAACGGTACGTGACTTTGCCATTCGGGGGAAGACAAGAGTAGAAATTTAATTTAACATTTGAAGAACAAATTCGCACGATAGGAAAGAATAAAGGTAAAATTTTCCTAACTACGTAGCCTATGGGAATAAATACAGACGTCTTTGTACCGATCCCTTAGACTCTACTAAGGTTGTTCGTGAGTTGTGAGACCTGTGTAACGTAGTGCGCTGATACCAACTTGTCACGACCCTGATTTTCCATCATCGGGAGTCATGATGGCGCCTACTAATGGGAGCTAGGCAAGCCAACCCTTACTTACATTTCCATTGGTTACAACTCTCATTTTAAAAAATTTAAATATAGTACTATGATTATAGCGGAATAAATAAATTTAGCAGAAGACTTAACAATTTTTTTACGAGATACAATATAGAAACCCAAACATGATACACTACCCAAGAACTGGTGTCACAATACTCACGAACTTCTAAGAATAGTACAAATAACTGTTACAAAGAAATATCAACTGTTTATCTCGAATACATGAGATAACATACTAAAAAGTAAAGATTGAGGAGACAACGGGTCCTGTGGACGCCTGCAAGGCTGCCTCGAAGTATTGGTGGTCAGTGGATCCCGAACTACTGATGCAAGCCAAATGCTGCTCTGGTATCAACACATAAGTGCAGAGTGTAGCATCAGCACAACCGACCCCGTGCGCTGGTAAGTGTTTTGCCTAACCCCGACAAGGTAGTGACGAGGCTAGGACTGGACTCCAGATAAACCTATGCAGTTATATAACATATGGCGGAAAAGTTAATAGGTAATAAGCAGTTTAAAGGGAGGAACAAATATATATATATATATATATATATATGCAACAAAATAGCAGGAAAGAATATTTAAATGGGAAAACATACTCTGGGGGTAGAAGCAGAATATAATATCACAAAATAATATGAGTATTGTTATAAAATTCACTTTCAAGTCTCAATTCATCTTGTTGCAGCGTGCAACCCGATCCCATTTTATTTTACATCTTGTGGTAGGAGTACCACTTGCTCCCATTTGAATATAATCTCATTTCTCAATAGGCTACCACCAACTATGGCCAGTGCCAACAATATATAATAGGCTACCGGCAACTATAGCCAATGCCAACAATATATAATAGGCTAGCGACAACTATGGCCAATGCCAACAATCACATAAATCGTGGTAGGCGTACCACTCATTCCCATTTCAATATAATCTCATTTCTCAATAGGCTACCGGCAGCTAAGGCCAATGCCAATAATATATAATAGGCTACCGGCAACTATGGGCAATGCCAACACTCACATAAATCGTGGTAGGCGTACCACTCGCTCCCATTTCAATATAATATCATTTCTCAATAGGCTACCAGCAACTATGGCCAATGCCAACAATACATAATAGGCTACCGGCAACTATGGCTAATGCCAACAATCATCATCTGTTACTGATGCGGCGTGCATCCCAACCCTCTCGTTTTTCACCGGTATCTATGGCCAATAACAGTAATCATGCAATATATTACCGACAGGAAACCAATAATAATTAATCAACAATTTATATATATTACCGGTGTGAAACCAATAATTTTTAATCAATAATATATATATATATATATATATATATTTACCTGTATGAAACCAATAATAATTCCTTTCATATAATCACATAAGATTATAAGGAATTTAGTCCATTTAAGACTCACGATCATGCTCGACCCCCAACGTATAGATACTCGTCACCATGCCCATATGTCGGACTCCAAACATAACAATTAGCACATAAACCAACTCCTATTCCCTCAAGCTAGGATATATCAAACACTTACCTCGAAAGTTTATGGCCAACTCAATCTTTAGCAATGCCCTTCCTTTTCGAACTTGGCTCCAATTCAATCATATCTATACACAATTGATTTAATATCATTAATACTACTTAACAAACGAGTTCATATGGCCAAATTTAGTTTTTTTACAATATTTTGCCCGGGATAGTAAAAATCGACCCCGAGCCCACTTGGTCGAAACACGAGGTTCGTACCAAAATAAATTCACCGATCCTTTCATGAGTTCAAATATGTAATTTGTTCTTAAGTTCGACCCCAAAACGAGGTTTACATCGCAAATTCTTTGAAAATCCTAACTATACCCATTTCTCTGATCTTTCTACCCATTTACACATATTTAGGCCTAGGAATTCGAATAATATTGATGAAAAATGAAGAAAACGAGTCATGAATCACATACCCAAAAAGTTTGATGAAATCGCCCAAAAATCGCCAAGAAATGGTATTGGAGAAGAGAGAGTTTTGAGAAGGGGATAAAAATTTTGTTCTGTTTCTGTTCTGGTATTAAAATCACTGGGCACTATTTTTGTTCTACACGATCGCGTGAACAGGACTGCGATCGCGGAGAGGAAAGGTTGTAGTCTATGCGATCGCGTGAGGACTGCTGCGATCGCGTAGAGGGAATTCGCTTGGGTGGTCCGTTTGCTCTACGCGATCGCATGAAAGTGTTTGCGATCACGGAGAGGAAAGACTGGAAGCTACGCGATCGCGTGAAATGTGATGCGATCACGTTGAAGGAATAGCTAAAGCAGTGCGATCGGGTAGAAGAAAATCTCTCTGCCAGTTTTTCTAAGTCCGAAACACCCCGAACCACCTCCAAAACACATTCGCGCCCTCGGGGCTCCAAACCAAATGTGCACACTGACTCAACAACATCATACAAATTTGCTCGGGCAATAAAATCGCCAAAATTACATCAAAATCAATAAATTGAGCCTTAGAACTCAAGAAATCTTTCAACATTTCATAACTTCCAAATTTTCCAATTTAAGGCCGAAACACATCAAACGACGTCCGTTTTCAACCAAACTTTACAGGAAGCGCTTAACCAACATATATGACCTGTATCGGGCGTCAGAACCAAAATACGAGCCCGATACCATTACTTTCGATTAAATTTCAGTCTGATTTTCCTTAAACATTTTCAAAAAACAATTTAATAGAAAAATTCTTTTACCGGGATTCTAGACCTCGGATTTTGATTTCGGGCATACGCCCAAGTCCTATTTTTTTCTACGGATTTTCTAAGATCGTCTAGTCACGGATCCGGGTCCGTTTACCAAAAATGTTGACCAAAGTCAACTATATCAATATTAATATTAAAATTCTTCAATTTTTTTACATAACTCATATATTTCAACATATAAATTTTCCAACTTCGAACCCAGACTGCGCACGCAAATTGAGGCAACTATAAATGAGGTTTTCAAGGCCTCAGAAGCTCGAAGAGAAATCAGGTGATGACCATTTTGGGCCGTCACAATACTTTTCTCATTGCCCCACATATTTCTTCAATTTCTTCAGTCGTGAAAACCTCATCGTCTTCCTCTTCACTATACTTAGGCTTGACAAAGGTCTCATACAGATGTGGCAATGGCTGGGGCAAGAGCCATCCTTCCTTCTTTCTCTCATATGCCCATTTTACATCATCTAGGGTAGGGTGGAAACCTATCCCGAAGAACTTTTCAGTCGTAGGCAAAGTCACCGGCTCAGATATGCCTTGCAGAGACTTTCCAAGTCCTTTTCCCGGCTTGAAATCATGTCTAATCATCTCCTTTGCCACCACAATCGAGACATTGGACAAGAAAGGTTGAGGGCAGGGGTTTTTTTCTTCATGCTGATCCGCCACCACAACTTCAAATGCTTGGTAGACTATGTGCTCACTACCCTCCCTGACTTCTAAGCATGAGACAAATGGGTCTCGATAGATCAACAATTCATATTCTCCATGGACCATGATATCCTGATCCTCATATTCGAATTTTTCCCTTTGGTGGAGGATATAAGGCATAGCTCCAGCGGCATGGATCCAAGGACTTCCCAGAAGAAAATTATAAGATGTATCCATATCCAGCACTTGGAATGTCACCTCGAAATCCACCGGTCTGATGGTCAAGATTAGGTCGATTTTCCTGATGGTATCTCTTTTGATTCTGTCAAAGGCTCTCATACAAATACTGTTGGGACGAATTCTTCTGGTCCCGATTTCCATACGTTGCAGTGAGAAGAGTGGGCAAATATCAAAACCCGAGCCTCCGTCTACCATGACTCGCTTTACATAGCATCATTCACACTTGACAGTCAAGTGCAAGGCCTTGTTGTGAGCAGCTCCCTCTGGAGGCAAGTCATTCTTGCTGAAAGAGATTTGATTGACAACAAAGAATCTTTCCGCCATTCTTTCAAGTTGTTCTACCGAAGTTTCAGCTGGCATATAGGCTTCATTCAGAGTTCTCATCAACACATATTAATCTTGAATTAACCTAAAAGGTGGTCAGCTTCGTCAGTTATCGTGAGGTCAGATTCTGACTCATACACTACTTATACTTAAACTAAGTTATTTCAAGTATCTTTATTAGCAAGACACAAAGTGTTCTAGCGATTTTTATGAGTAGAACACTACAATGTATTGATATGTTTCCTTTCGTACAATTTAGATTTATCTTTTTAAATATTTAATATAAACTTTATGCTTAAGTTCCGATTAGGTTAATATCTTTTCACTGATGTGATTTATATTTTCTTTGCTTTTACTTGGTTTCTTTTATGTTGATGTCAAATAGTTGATAGATCTATACTCTAGCCATCTTTCATGTTTTTTTAAATTTATCATCTTTTAAACAATAAAAATGTCTAGAAAGTTTTGGTAGGTCATGTAAAAGAACATATGTTATTGCATCTATTTCTACTGAGAAATTTTATATGATATTTAAAAAAATACTAAAAATTAATCGAACCGTACTGATATTGAAGTGAAACCGACACGATTGGAACAATTTCAAAAATCCTAATTTTGATTATACATAATAGAATAACCGAAAAATTGATACGGTATAAAAAACCCCTACCCAGGGTTTTCAATTCCTGTTCCCCTAAGTCGTATCAAGCTCTTAAAATTTTGAGTTTTCTGGAATTCAGTGCTATGGAGTCAACTAATTAGACATTGTTATACTCCCTCCGTTTCAATTTATGTGAACCCATTTGACTGAGCACGGAGTTTAAGAAAATGGAGAAGACTTTTGATTTTGTGGTGTAAAATGAGGCACCTTTATTTTGTGTGGCTATAAATCATTGCATAAAGATAAATTGTTTCCAAATAAGGAAAGAAATTATTCTTTTTGGCACGGACTAAAAAAGAAATAGGTTCACATAAATTGAAACGGAGGGAGTAGGAGTTAAGCACCGTAGCGTCGGCCTCGTAAGTGCCAGTGCCTAGCTAGCCCTGTAGCGCTGGAATTAGCTGGAAACAACTGTTGCTTTCCACTATGGTCTGTGGAAGTGGCACTAATTTCCAAATGCAATAGCGCTCTATATTCTTATTCTTTTTCAAATATCATCCTAATTAACTCTGAGCTAAATAAAAAAACTGTCCACACATTGCAGTGCAGTGAATTGAGCATCTCAAAAATAAATATTTAAGTACGTCACAAAACTTAAGTGGCACAAACAAGTATAGAATGGGTGGGCGTATCATAGAAGTTGGAATATCAAACACCTCAAAATATTTAATTCAAGAAGTCAATCTCAGAAAAAAAATAAAAAAAATTGTAAGATATATATATATTATTATAACCCAAGAAAATCTTGTACTCCGATGTGGGGAAGTTCTGCTGGAAGTGGATTCATCTTTACTCTTGCCCCCAATTAATATCTTCAACTTTGAATAAAACTGGGATTTTTTACTGGAATTGCGATATCATGTATCATTCGGAGTAATATCAATGTCTTCACTACCTGGAGAGGATGGAGGCGAAAAATTCACTTCAAGATCTGCATTTCCCTGGTGATATTCTGATCCTGCATAATGTAAGATCAACTGTTTGGCCTTCTCCTCTGATCTTCGACTAAGATCACGCGCTACTCTCGCTCCTTGAGGTAATTTATTGGTAGAACTATCCCCCTGTACACGTTCTGATCCATATTCTAACCTCAACTGTTTGGGCTTCTCCTCATATTTTAAGCATGTAGTGATCCAACGACTATATGCTAACTCTTTAACATCAAAATTAATATCTTCCACATTGGGTACTTCTTCCCTTGCTTTGGTAAGGAATTTTCTCTGCCAGCAGCATAGAGAAGGAACTCAAAACTGTGAGAACGGATGAAAGTAATGAATACGAAAGAAGATAAGCTAGATGTAATTGCACCTACATGCATATTGTTCATATGATTATACGTTACATCTGAGCCGTAGTAAGCAATATCATCTTCTTCATCAACTTCACCTCTCATGTTGAAGTATTGCACTGCAAGTTGTATATTGGCAAAGTCAATAGAAATGGGAAAGACAACAACAACTACCCAGTATAGTCCCACTATGTGGGGTTTGGTGAGGATAATATGTAGACAGGCCTTACCCATACCCGAAAGGACAGAAAAACTGTTTGGGAAATAAATGGGAAAGACAGCAAAAAAAAAAAACAGACACAGCAAAAGTTTCTTAAGCTTTTTTGAGTTTTACTACATACCTCCAGTATCGTAGGCATTGGCGACTAGTATTTCATTTCCCATGCTTTTTTGTTCTTCAAGAATTTCCTCTACACAAGTGGCAGCAGCGTGGCTACAATGATGCAACTCGATCAATTTTAACGTGGGAATATCTCCAATCTCAGTAGCAATCTCCTCCAATTTATAGCAATGCCTTAAAACTAGACACTCAAGGCTAGGAAGACCATCACTGGTAGCTTTCCAGCGAACCAAGTTTGTCATGAAAATGTGTAGTAACTTGAGTTTCTTGAAACCTCCTTCATTTAAATTCCAATTGCTCCCTTGAAAAGCAAAATATTTTAGTTTGAGTACCTCAAGATTGGGTAATTTACCGAGCATAGTCATATCCTTCCATAGCAGATGTGTTGCTTCAAGTGTCAAATGTATTAGTTTTGTTGGGAAAGAGTTCCATTGCGGAGCAGGAAGCCTTTGGAAAAACAGTACATAAGGGGGAAGTGCTAGATGAATTCTTAGCTTCCGGAGATCTGATAGACAGATTAGACTGTCATTAAAATTAGACCATTCATTAAGATCTGGATTAATCAAAACTCCCAATGTCTTTATATTAGTGACCGCCATAAAAATCTCCTTCCAACTGGAATCAGCAGTTCGTAACGAATGAAGAGTTTCTAAGTATTCTAAAAGCAGAAATTCGTGTTCCTTCGGAGGAGCAGGCATGTACATTCTCCCTGGATTGAAATGTCTCAGACTTGACATCTTCCAAGTTTCCAATGGCAGGGGTAATTCATTTTCCGCAACTGAAACAACAATCATCGTTTGTAGGTTCCAAAGATTGGATATGGATGCCGGAATTTCACGACCAGTGGTAAAACTAACATATCTCAACTGTACTAATTGTGTTATCTCATTGGGAAAACTTGGAAAGTGAATATTTTGCACGTCCAATACCCTTAGCAATTCAAAACGGCGATATACTATTTTATAGCATGCAGAGTTTAAAACAGAATGGAGTTCACCGAGGCACAAGATGGTCCGAATTGAATCAAAATTACCTTTCTCCAGTCCAAGACTTTGATTTTCTAAACCATCTGTGTGCAAACACAGTCGATGTGCAATCTCCGTGCCAGACATTCCAAAACTTTTAGTTATGACATGAAAGAACTTCTCAGATCTTCCTTTTATCAAGCATAATTTCCGAAGGAGATCATGAATTCTGCAACTTCTAATTTTGCCATTCGCTCTTCGTCTACTAACTATAATCAAACTTCTGCTAACTAAATCCTCTAAACACTCTTCTGCCACTTCTTCCAACTTTTTATGACTAATTGGCTTCAGAAAACCTTCAGCAACCCAAACTTTGATCAACTTATCCACAGGAATTTCTTCATCTACAGGAAAAGCGCCCATATAAAGGAAACAAGCTTTTAAGCTACAAGGCAAGTAGTTATAACTCAGAGCTAATATTGCTAAACACTGCTCAGAGGTTGAACCTTCATGTGATTTCATGCTTTCAAGAACTTTTTTCCAATCCTTATATGTCCTACTTATCTTGGCGAGAAGCCCGGCTATGACAACGAGAGAGAGAGGTAATCCTTGACATTGTTGTGCTATCTGCTTTCCCATTGACTCCAATCGAAGAGGACATCCTGCGATACCAAATACCTTGTCGGCCAATAGTTTCCAACTATTTTCCAGGTTAAGGAAAGGCATGTTAAAAGTGCAACCATTACCAGCAGAAATTGCTACTTCTGAGAGCCTCGTAGTTAACATGATTCGACTTCCATTTTCATCATCGGGAAATGATCTTATGACTAGGTTCCATGCTTCTATACTCCATATATCATCCAAAACTATCAAATACCTCTTGCCTTTCAGTTTTCTATACACTTGCTCTAATAGTTGGTCATTGCTCAAATTACTATACAATTCCTTCAGAGACGGTGTACCAAAGCTTAAAACATTTAAAAGCATTTCTCTAACATCATATTCTTGAGAGACAGTTACCCATGATGAAACATCAAAGTGATAGAATACTGATGGATTCCTAAAAATGCTTCTGGCAAGAGTTGACTTACCAATACCGCCCATACCAACAATTGAGACGACATTCAGCTCTCGTGCATTCCCTCCAATGAGTTGATTGAGTACGTTGTTGAAGACATTCTCCATTCCGACAAATGTATTTTCCTCATCCAAGACATGCCCGGATGAGCGGAGAGGGAAATTTTTTATTGCAGGGGGGTCTTTGATATGTTGGTTCTCATTCTTGAATTTCATCACTTCTTCTTTTATGGAATCCATTACCTTCCCTATTTGCTGCAACTCGTCATAAAGCGTACGACGAGCGTTGTCTTGATTGCTATCAGTGTCAGCCACATGGATTCTTTTTAAGCTCAAATCAACTGTGTCTTCTGCCTTATACACTGCATCTCTGATCTTCTTCTCCAAAATAGTCAACGTTTTTTGATCATTGGTCCGTTTTCCCGCATCCTCAAGGAAAGCTTGGAATAAAGAAAGTCTTCCATAAAGAGAATCGATAAGCAGCTTGCTTTCAGATATCAAAGTTGGATTGAATTGCAAGACTTGTTCAAGAGTTGTCATAAGTGAAGTTACAACAGCATAAGCCATCTCTTTCTAGATCTCTTTCTGGGCGTTTTTCCAGTGCGAAGAATCAAGTTGGTATACTTTTTGTTCAGCCAAAACTCTTGAAAATGCACAAGGGCTACTAACAAACTCTTCCCCGTCAACTCATTTTTTATTTGGGGTTGATCGACTTTTGGTTTAGAGGGCCAGTCCACCAAGAATAAGTTATTCAAGAAAAAGACGAGGATCTTGAGTATATTATATGCATATGTCACACCTCGGAGTTGTGTAATATTTGAAACATCCAACCGGAAATTTTATATTTTTATTACGGAAAAGGGTCTAAACTATACTTATAGTTTGATAGATTGTTTATAATTACCTTTCCATTATTGAACCGATAAAAAAATATATATTATGCTACTTTTATTAATAAAATTACCCTCGCGTCTAACGGTAGAATGAATGAGTTTTTCATTTAAATGAGGTGGTATTTTTTTTATCGGGAGTGGCCTTTTGGACAAAAAATCAAACATGGGTCTTATTTCAACCCTTTAACTGATCCGTCTTTACCTTAAGGTAGTTCCCTATTAATCTAGAAATTGATTCAAAATATATGAAATTAAAACAAACACCTAAAAATAAGGGGGTATCCTTATTTAGGCTAACATGAAGGAAATCAATATCAAATGCACACATATTTTCTCATTTGCTACGTTTTCAAAATATAGTTCTACGTAATACGTATTTTGCATTTCAACTCTAATATCTCCTTCTTCTTGATAGGGTATATTTATATTATATACCTATATGTCATTAATATATATTTTACATTTGAAGTAAATATATCACATAATCTATTTACATATGTGTAATACATAATATGTATAATTTATATTAGCTCAATATATAATATTTATTCATTATATTCGTATACCAAATATATATTATTAGTATAATATAACTATATATAAATATATAGTATACTATAACTACAATACATATAAATATATTATATGAATTTATATACTATATATAAATAAGGTAAAAGAAGCAATATCATTCATTGAAAGACAATTTAATATTCTAGAATAAAGGAGATGGAGAGTTGAAGAATAAATTTATATTCATCCTCCGCCAGTGAACTTAAACGAAACTTAAGGAAGTTAAAGTCCTAAATATTTTTACTCCGTGGATGGAAAAGATAAAGGAAATAGTAGAAACTATCACTATTTGAAGTAAATGAAAAATCAAATTTAAATGCACAAGTTTGAACTGAAAAATCAAATTTAAATGCACAAGTTTGAACTATGTTCGATAGCGCTCACAAGAATGAAGCCATCATCGACAAGCTCTAAAAAAATCTTGAAATCCCAATTGAAAGGATCGGTGGCCGCGACACCACATCAGTGTTAATTGCATTCAATCATGAAGTAAATATTGAATGAGATAGAAAATTTAATAAATTTGAAATAAAAGAAATCCCTAATTTTATGTTAAGTGGAGGTACTTTTAGGAGAATCTTAGATGATTATGCATTTAGGATTTTCATAATTATAACATAATCTCTATTTTTACGTTTTAAAATAAGATATTTAAGGAATAGAAAAATGATAGTATGTAATAAGAAGTTGTATAAATTGTATATACTGTAATTATTTTAACATAGTTGTAACTTTTATAAATAAACTGTTCAAAATGTTGTATCTCGGGTAAATTTCTCATTTTTTTAAGAGAATTTTTCAGAAAGAACCATCTTTTAGTGTTAATTAGCAATTTATAGATACCTTTTGCTATATTACGTGTTATAGATATCTTTTACCAAAATGTAGACTGTATTTTCTGTATTTAAGTAGATGTATTTAATAATACAACCAAAAAAGTAGGCAGTAAAACAGGAATCCCAGCTAATTTGGATATGTATTTTACTGTATTCAAATACTATTAAAGGTAAATACCGTAAAATAGTTAAATACAAGTAATATGAAAAAAATTCAGTAGAATACAACTAATGCAAGAGAACTCTTTAAAAGCTTATGAATAGAGTTGAATACAAGAGAATAAAGAAAAAATACGTCTGAATACAGATGAATACAGCTGAATACAGCTGAATACAAGCTGCTTTCTGCTTCAGAGTCTCAACAATGGTGGCTTTGTTAACATTCAACTGAATATAAATAAAATACTTCTCTAAATAATTGGACCGATTTGACTTCCACCCAAAATCCTCACTTCGAAAGTTTTCTGCTTCAGAGTCTCAACAATGGCGGCTTTGTTACAATTCATTGCAACACCTCTCAACCAATTCAATTTCATTCAAAAACGTTGCCCAAACACGCACCTAAATGGGTACTATTCACTGTTTCGTGGCCTCACCCCCAAAAGCTACAACATCACTCTTCTCCCAGGCGATGGGATTGGACTTGATTTCTGTTGAAAATTTTGTCAGACAATGGAGGTTAATCAGATAAATACAGTGAAGAATCGTTTTCTAATAAAATACAGCTGATGCACAAATTATTCCAAAGTAGAAGACGTGGTGGTGGAGGAAAGTGTATGTGAAAAAGAGAGAGAAAATATTTGGGGGAAGTTTTACGGTAAGTATGTGAGAGAAATTAAAAAAAAAGAGAGAGAAATATCTTTTTTGGCATATATGGTGCCTTAAATTTAGGATATAACCTTAAATAATTAATTTGCTATTTAGAATAAAAGGTATCTATATGATGTAATATTTTTAAATGGTATTTATTATTGATAAATAGGATAGTAAGGTTTTCTATAGGGTGTAAAATTTCCTTTTTTTAATAGCCATTGGGCCCATTTAACTCGTTTGGACCGCGAGCCTGGCCGTTTAGCCCGGGACCATAAGCTAGTGGGCTCCGTCCCGGGCCAGTTTCTACAAAACCACATTTACCCGGGGATCGTTTGAACCATTTATTTAGGAACCGGGCTAGGACCTGGATTGTGGCCCACGAGATCGGCTTGTTTGGACTGGCCCAGCCCACTTACCGACCTTAACTGAAGGGAAGGTTTATTATGTTAACCTCCATTAACTAGAGGAGAAATGGTTGTAGTGTATTCTTTTGTGTATTCAAAATTATCCTATAATTCCCTTATTAATTTCTCTTCGACACGTATAGGAATTTTACATCATATCATTTTCATACTTCCGTACATATAGGGACCCCTTGAAAACTCACATAAGACATAAAACATAATTAAACCACAAGACAAAATGGATCACGAGAAGTTGCAAAAGGTCCCTATTAATTTTCAAAAGAGAGACTTATCTAGTAATAAGATAATGTGTTTGATGAAGCCAGGATTTTATGTAAATAATTAAATTCATTTTGATTAAGCCAGGATTTTACATATATAATTAAATCCATATATTTTATTATTTTTAAGTTATTGAACTTTAAATTAATACTTTATATTATATATTAAATAAAATTTCAAAATAAATATATAAGTAAATTAGATCAAATCCGTATTGAAACTCTACCTCCGGCCTAGGGGTGAAAAATAGTTAAAAGAAAAAAGTTAATCACTCATGTTATTCACTAAAAATGAGTTGAATAATGAACTTTTTAAAAATGTGTCAAATATAGATAAGAATCATATTATCTATTTAGAAAATTGATAACATATGATAATCAATTGATAGTCTAACTTTTATATTTGTTAAAGCCTTAAATTGGGGGTTTCTCAAGTTAGGGAAACTTAGAATTCTCCCAAAACGGACCATATGCAAGAAGTTATGGATAATATGGGTATCATATTATCCGCCAATTAATTTATTTTTTATCCGTATTAAATATAAGTAGAATTAAATAATTTATCTATTTTTTTATTATTTATATTTATCCGAACCATATTCAATCCGACCCACCTATTTACAGCTCCGACTCCGACTCCGACTCCGACTCCAACTCCAACTCCGGCCCCTTGCAATTTGCAAGTGATGCGAACTTTTTTAAACTTTATAGATATGGTGAAAATGAGTCGTACAATATGTGGAACTTCCGACACTATTGCTATCAGTGGGGCAAAGACCCCACTAGAAGTGATGTGAATTTTGCCCAATGAGGTATTCTTTTATGAAAAAGATTTGTTTGTCTTTTTCTTTAGGACAGTCTTTTAAGAAAATTATTATTATGCCTTTTTGAAACCTTATACTATTATGAGGCAACTTCAATATAACTAATTGGAGTAGTAGTAATTTTCACTTTGTCGTCATCAGCCAAACACTATTGATACTACTATTGGCCTTAATGCTTTATTTCCTATTTCCAAGTTTGACGTTTATATTTTATGTTATCTCCAAGCAGTCTCTACTATATACGTATAATACAAACTTTTAGAAAATATTATTTGTATATTATATGAAAATTTTCTCATTTAAATTACTGTCGAATGAAGCTCTTTCTAAAGGATGTCTCTGCTCATCTTTAAGAGAAGAGCTGGTTAAGCGAGCAGCAGAGAGAGGTTGAGGAGTTAACAAAAAAATAGCAATATTACTACTTTGGAAAATTATTTCTTTTCTTTGATTTATTAATAAAAATTTTAAACAAAAAAAAATGGACCAATTATGTTTTTCGTAATATTTGTTGGTAGTGAAATGGTCCCCTAGTTATCAGTGAATATGAGTAGATTCCTCAGTTAACACATCAAACTAGCAGACAAGAGAAGCAGCTTTCAAACCATAGTTTTCAGAAGTTGCTTTTAAGTCTAGCACAAATAAAGAATCCGGAACCAAAGTATTGTGTTTATTAAAATTAGTAATATTTTTATGTTTTTTTAAAAAAAATGACATAATTATATACAACGCCACTTAAAGTGGCGTTGTATGTGTCAGTACCTGTACAACGCCTCTTTAACTGGCGTTGTACACTTTTCAATTATTGAATAGTACAACGCCAACTATTTTGGCGTTGTATCACAACCCCGACTCTTGATTTTCTATGTAAAGAGGTGTTATGCTAGTATCATATACATTCAAACAATTTATAACACTCTTCTTGCTCTATTGCTCTTCTTGCTCTATTATTCCTAAATTCTACATCATTTCTTCATTATGTCCGAAGAGCGAAGTATAAGAACTTCTTTATATTGGGGTGGTGAGATTATGATGGAGAATAACTCTATCAGCTACAGTTTGCCCGCCAAATGTCATGTTAAATTGCCATTGACAATGGAGTACGATACATTGATATCGTTGTTATGCAAAAAAATGAGTGTGAGCAAACGTTCCGTCATACTTAAAGTTACCGGAAGATATCTGTATTCCGTCACTCCGCAATGGGTTATTTTTTACTCGGAGTTTAACATCGACGATGATGAACTCTGCGTGATTTTTTGAGGACTCCGGACGAATGTCGTGATTTTCTTGTAATCACAATGCTGGAGATGTACGTGAAGGTGGAAGACGTCCCTAAAAATGAGCTTGTGCGTAGTATAGATAAACCCCAATCATCGGGCGGTTATTATGGAACAGCTTTCGATTTAAACTTATCACCGCCTGTTTTCCATAACTCACAAGACGACTGGTAAATTTTATTTATTATTTGTGATAATTAAGTATATATTTATTAAATTGATTTAATAGTAACACTCCCATATTTAATAGGGGGTACCGGCCATATATGAATTTAACAAGTGGCCCATCCGGTAGTCATGTCTCCAGCTTGGAATTTCATCACATTATGACTTGTAAGTTAAGTGATTTATGTGAATTAGGAAAATCATATATAAAATATGGAATTTCATCATATTTCTTTTGATTGTGCAGTGAAGATGAGCAAGTTGAACTCACACAATTGCTCGAAAATGATGTATTACATCGGGACCTAGCAGATGCACAGAGCGAGGAAGAGAACAGTGACTACGACAATAATGCGGATGAATCCGGTGATGAGACACCCTATGATTATGAGGATGGTGATGCTGAGGATGATGAGGAAGAACCTGATTTGAACAGAGACCCCCCAAGTCAAAAAGTGTATGAGTCTGAAGTGCCGTTTAATTCAAAAAAGATTCCTTACATTGACAATTTACCAACCATGCCGGATGTGGAAGCTCTCACACGGGATTTTGATGAAATCCGGATAGCAATGTGGGATGAATCTAGACCAACAGTGCTTGCAAAGGGGATGCTTTTTCCTGATAAAGTGCGCCTAACCAGGGCTTGTAAAATGCACAACGTAAAAGACTGTCATGAGATGCTGGTAGCGGAGTCAAGTCCAATGGTATACAAGGTTATTTGTCGCATGTGGTTTTGGCCATGTAATTGGATGTTGCGTGCGACAAAGAAGAAGACAGGTATGTGGAAAGTGGGTAAATACATTCCCACCCACACATGCGAAATAGACACATTCTACGGGAATCACTTTAATTTAGATATTGACTTGATTTCTCTTGTTCTTATTCCACACGTTGAACAATCCATAAGGTATAAAATGAAAGACCGTATTACATCTGTCCAGCAGGAATATGGCCATACCATAACTAAAAGAAAGACATTTCTCGGACGCAAACGAGCGTTTGAAATAGTGTATGGTAACTGGGATAAGTCATTTGCAGATCTGCCTAGATACATGGCTGCATTGCAGCATTTCAACCCCGGGACGGTTATTCAGTGGAAGCTTGAGCGAAGTGTAGGTATGTCCGAATATATATTCAATTATGTGTTCTGGGCGTTTAAGCCAGCAATTGATGGTTTTTTGCATTGTCGTCCTATAATATCCATAGACGGCACTCATGTCTATGAAAAGTACAATGTCAAACTATTAATAGATGTGGCAGTAGATGCTAATGGATAGATATTTTCTCTGGCGTTTGCTATTTGTGCCAATGAAAGCCAAGAGACGTGGACGCTCTTTTTGAACCACTTGAAAGAGCACATTGTGAAACAACGTTCGGGTACATGTCTAATCTCTGATCGGCACGGTGGCATCTTAAGTTCTGTTGAGAACTTGCCTGCATGGCAAGAACCGAATGCCTATCATCGTTATTGTGTTAGGCATTTGAAAGCCAATTTCCAGAAGGTATTTCCAAGTAAAGCTTTGCATGATTTGATGTGGATGGCAGCAACAGATCATCAACAACATAAATTCCGGAGGCACATGGAATATATCAGGCAACTGGACGAGGCAGATTATCGTTGGTTAATGTGACATGACCCTGAAAAATGGACTTTGCATGCGGATGGTGGTAGACGATTGTCACGACCCTAGTTCACCAATCGTGAACATGTCGTGATGGCACCCAGTCCCCACGACTAGGTAAGCCTAACACGTTGCGGAATATACAAGCTATGAACACTTAAATAAGAAAACAGCGGAAAAATAGGGTAAAAGATATGTAATCCATGCCGCTTGGCACATACATCCGTCAACACCATGAATAAAACACTACCAAGATCCGGAATCCCACGGTAACACAGACTAAAAGAGAATATACAACTGTGGCTCTACGTGTAAAGGGTGTCTAACAACGAAATGAAGGAAAAATGCCAACTAGTACTATTAGAATAGAAGGAAAAGCCTTTGGATCCGCGGACGTAGCAGATCATACCTCGAGGTCTCCCAGAAAGCTACGGAATCACCTAGCATGGGCCTGCTCTGATGTACCTGGATCTGCACAGCAAAAGTGTGCAGAAGAGTAGCATGAGTACACCACGGCGGTACTCAGTAAGTGCCAAGCCTAACCTCGATGGAGTAGTAACGAGGAAGGTCAGGGCCCTACTGAGAAACAATAATATAATGATAATAACAATAATAAGCAGTTTAAATGATAATAATTTCCGAAAGTAACAACAATAAATGATTACTGCAATCGTCTACAATTAAGCTAACAACAAATAGTCAACTCAATAAAACCAGTCCAGGACCTGTGGGAATCGAACCCACAGTCCCATTGACAGTACCTCTGGGTCTCCGGGAATCGAACCCGCAGCCCATGTCTCAATAAATAATCAATAACTCAGGATCTCCGGGAATCGAACCCGCAGTCCCTACCAATAACTCGGGATCTCGGGAATCGAACCCGTAGTCCCTACCAATAACTCAGGATCTCGGGAATCGAACCCGTAGTCCCTACCAATATCACGCCGGGTCTCCGGGAATCGAACCCACAGCCCTGGGTCTCCGGGAATCGAACCCGCAGTCCACAAGCACAGCCAATAAAGGAATCCACAGAGGGAATAATTATGCTTAACTATAACTTCACCGAAAAATAGTGCCAATAATTATCATGGAGTTCAAATAAGGCAATTAGGCAACTAAACAGTTTAGTGCTACCTAATCATGCTTTTCTAACCACTACCGGGTAAAAGTATCAAATTAACAACCAAAGACAGGAATATCGCTCATCGAACATTTGAAATAAAGTACGTGTTCAACAACCAGCGCATGTACACGCCCGTCACCTCGCGTACAAGGTATTTAAACTATCACATAATATCCTAGGGGTGAAAATTCTCCCACACGAGGTTAGACAAGCCACTTACCTCGATTCCGGTACAAAACCGCTAAGAGACAACCCTCTTGCCGCGAATATCCGACTCCGAGTGGCCCGAATCTAGTCAAACCAATTACACAGTATAAATAACATCGCAAATAACTAATTACAATGATAAATTACAGCTACAACGCGAAAGTGGGTGAAATGACCAAAATACCCCTGAATCCATTGGCTCGGAATTGAAATATTTTTACGTTTTCAGAACCCTCGTACTCTCACGAGTCTAACCATATAAAAATCTCCCAAATCGGACCACAAATGGCCCTTCAAATCCCAAATTTAAAGTTTTTTATCCAAGCCCTAATTTCTTACAATTTTGCTATGTTTTCATAAATTTCAAGGATGATTCTTCAATAAAATCATGTATTTAGTTCATAGGACTTACCTCTAATCACTTCTTGTCAAAACCCCTTCAATTCTCGTCCAAAAGCTCTCAAGAATGACCAAAAATGGTGGAAAAATGGGTTTGGTTCGCGGATGAAATGTTTTAAAACTTTCTGTCCAGGTATTTTGTTCATTGCGATCGCGGGAAATGCTTCGCGATCGCGGAGAACAAATTCTGGCCCAAAAATTACCCTTCGCGATCGCGGGAAATGCCTCGCGATCGCGGTGAATAACTTCCAGTTCCTCCGGACAGGCTTCAGTAAAATAATCATAACTTTTTACACACAACTCCAAATGACAAATGGTTTGATGTTCTGGAAACTAGACACATAGGAATATCACTTTCATTTGTTGATCATTTCCTGAATCGTTATAAATTTCGAGATGCAAGCTTCCAAATCCATTTATGTATTTTAGATATCCTTCTCGGACAGCATAGAGTGTAACGTACATAACTTTTGCTACCTATATTCAAATGTAGATTTCTTTATCTTTCTGAAAACTAGACACGATGATCTACAACTTTCGTTTTTGAATTACCTCAAAATACCTTTTAGATAAAAAGTTATGATCTTTCAAAGTAGGGCCTGCGCGACAGAAATTTCCTCTTTGCGATCGCGAAGCCATCTACGCGATCGCGATTCATTAGTTCTTTTCTCAGATTTTACTCACCGCGATCGCGACCAATACCCCGCGATCGCGTAGAGCACTGCTGTAGCCAAAAACAAGCAGTGAAAAATGGTTTAGAAATGGTCCGAAACCACCCCGAAACTCACCCGAGGCCCCCGGGAACCTCAACCAAAAACACCAACACTTCCTATAACCTTATTCAAACTTGTTCCAATCATCCAAACACGTCCATAAACACAAAAATTATCAATTTACAACGGATTCGAGCCTAAATTTCTTAAAACTTTCCGAATTGCACATTCGATCTAAAACCCGACCAAACGACGTCCGAATGACCTGCAAATTTGCGGACATATCCAAAATCACATAACGAAGCTACAGAAATTGTCGGAATTCCATTCCGACCCCCGGATCAAAATCTCACCTATCGTTCGAATTCGCCAAAATTTCAAACTTCGGCATTTCAAGCCTAATTGAGCTACGAACCTCCAAAATACTTTCCGAACGCGCTCCCAACCCCGAAATCACCTAACGGAGCTAATGGAACCATCGGATTTCCGTTCCAAGATCGTCTTAACACTGTTTCGGCTACGGGCCATTTTCTAACTTTAAAGCTCTCATTTAGGGACTAAGTGTCCCAAAAACTCCAAATTTCAGAACCGACTCTCCCGGCAAACCACAATAGCATAAATGAACTTAGGGGAACAGTTAAATTGGGGATTGTGGCGTAATTTTCTAAAACGGCCGGTCGGGTCGTTACATCTTCCCACACTTAAAGATTCGTTCGTCCTCGAACGAGCATAGAAAACATACCTGGAGTAGTGAAAAGATGAGGGTACTGGCTGTGCATATCCTGCTCGGTCTCCCAAGTTGCCTCCTCGACCGGATGACCCCGCCACTGAACCTTTACTGAAGCGATGTTTCTTTGACCTTAGCTTCCTGACCTGCCTGTCTAGAATGGCTACTGGCTCCTCAACATAAGACAGATCCTCGTCTAGCTGAACAAAAGTGAAGTCCAACACATGCGACGGGTCACCATGGTACCTCCGGGCATAGAGGCATGAAATACGGGATGGACTCCGGCTAGGCTGGGAGGTAAGCCCAACTCATAAGCAACCTCCCCAACATGCCTCAAAATCTCAAAAGGGCCAATAGATCTAGGACTCGGCTGGGCACATTAGCCTGATATAATCTGAAGATATTCCCTCTTGTTCAACAATTAAGTCTTAGAGCGTAATTCCAACATCCGGAATTCTATGTCGGGCTTGTTTTCATCAAGAGATCACTCAATATTCCTCAAACGCCATCCTCAAACATGATTGCATAACCTTGCTGGATTCTTACCTTGCAACACTAAATCCACAGGACCACGATAATATTTTATGATCAAATTAGCCAAAAATTCAACGAATGAGATGCTCCCATTGCACCTCACGATCTACATATGTCTCATTCCAACTTTTACAATGCTGACACGATGGAAGAGATGTGCTGATATCCATAACCAACTACTGAGTCAACAATTCATTGGGTCTATACTCCTGACAAGATCCATTACCTTGTCCTAAACCAGAGGATGATCCTTTCCTCTATAATATACTTCATATAATCAATTTGCACTGATCCCAAATCACATAATCTCATCTCACCCAGTACGAACTGCTCAGGCGATAAGCCACATCGGACGTAATCAAAAGTCCCACAAGATGACACAATGTGCTAGTAATCCACTAATACGTACGTGATACAAAAGGAAGGCGAACACTAGAGAGAACTATTCAACTTTCACATTAACATGGACCTCCTTAGAAAATAGGAAACAGAACACATAAAAGCAATTATAGACACTGAAATAAACATCACACTGTTGCGGCGTGCAACCCGATCCCAACAATATGACCATGGCGGCGTGCCACCCGATCCCAACAATATATCCATGGCCGCGTGCCACCCGATCCCAACAATATAGACTCACACAAAGAGTCATATGTCGAGCTGAATAGCTCATCACATCAAAATACTGAATATCGATCATAAGCACACTAAGGTGCATGATATCAGACTCAATGAAAACATATAGCGCTATAGGCTATGAACTCAAGCACAACTGAGGTGCGACATAAGATATGAGCCTCAAGAGCCATCATGCTCATATAACATCACCGCTAAGCGGAACCTCAACACATAAGGAACTTACCAAGCCGTCGCACACTCATACGGCGCAATATATCTTTACTTGAATTAACTAACCGCAAAATAAGACCGCGACTATCCCTCTATAAAGGGCGCATTGCTGGAAGAAACATAACTGGCCTGACGCAAGGCTCACTTCCATATTCAAATCTATCCACCGACCTTAAGTCTATCCTGGTCGTGCCAAGCTAAGTCAATAATATTTCACAGGTCTATAACCCACTAAGCAGAGTGCCCTCCAGGCATAAGTTCTCAAATGGATGATATCACCAAAATCCTCATACTTGGTTTAAATTTCTAACCAATCAAGTGACTATAAGTCACACCTATACAATCTTCTTGTGGGTCAAGCTCCCACCATCTTCCGAATAATTAAACGGACCTGCACATTCAACCCACCGGCTGCACTAACACTGAAAAGCGATCGGGAGTCCCTAACCGGGATGCAAAGCCTTTCTCATAGAACACCGATCTCAAATGATACTGATGTTAATACCCGTCTTACTCAAAATAGTGACACTCTTTTCCTGCTCATCCGAGCACTTTATATCACATTCATTGACCAAATTGTGACCTTGGTCCTTACTTCAAATTTTCATACTACTCACTGCACCCCCCCCCCCCCACGTGCCGATATACGATAGGCACAATTTCCATCATAGCTCTAGAACCGACGATAGGCTAATACTTCATCACATAAGACTTTTCATTAAGCTCACTGCAGGAGAACTATAACAACGTACGGCGAATTCTCATAACCATCGAATATGCCAATCCATAAGTAGTGGTCCAAGCCACCATAACCCTTCCCGAGATCTGCCTACTCATAACAAGCCCTTAACAGAAGAATACTTCAGAATAACATCAATCACTGCGGCCGACAAGTCTCAAATGCACCGCCACAAATCACATGAATAATTCGATCATGTTGCATGAACCGATCATTGACACTAATACGCCAACTCAACTATGGTTGATCAATCTACTTCCTTCCAGGTTATCCTTGATTGCCTTAGAAATGTTAATATCTTCCTTCAATACCTAACTTATTCCAACCGCACTTACCCCGAGTGACCTTAAATCATGAGGCCATGCTATCTTAAGAATGACGACCATTTCATGTCTCTCAAATACTACACCACAAGTCAAAACATCATAGATCATTTTGTGCCTTTCTTCATAAGTTGCTTCAAAAGCTTGAGCCTCAACTGTACTTATAGACTCAGAATTATCAGGACACCACACTTTACCTCTTGAATTCACTAGGACCGCTATTGAGAACCATCCGGCCATGACTTGCCCGAGTACGCAGTCAACTCTACTGAATTTTATAACATATGAATACCCTCTCGATAAAGCCCCCAGCGGAACTATTTCCCGCGAAGCCTGCACCTATACGAGGTATAAATCATGAATCTTTCCTCAAGTTTGAACACGAGCCAGTAAGGCTAACCATAACATGCATTCAACAATTTATATACTCAAATTACCACACATGGTCCTTTCCCGTGGCTGCAATAACACCATAATACGCTAGTATCCATAATTCACACTGGTAATTAACCATGCGACCCAATCTTAAGCGGTGGGACTCCCCCACTTAGCCCAAAGCCACTATTACACGACTCTCGAACACATTAGAACCATTCTCTCGAGTCATTTACTATTATTCAATCTGCAACTCACTTGATCCAACGAATATAACCACATGTGCTCTATTAGCACTCTAACATTATAGGGTATGACCTCATCCCAATATAACCAAACATCTTCTCGCTCCATGCACCGAGCATTCTCTACCAACAACATCTTAAAACATACTATGATTCTCACACGCCTACGAAGCACCATGTAGCCTTTGTCAAATATTTCCCTGCTAATAATAAAATGCAGAGTTTATTAGGGACACAGGAACATCTAAAGTCCCAACATTATACCATACGAGCCTCAACTCTTGCCCATCCGCAAGTTTTCAAGAACTTTGGAATAGCACCTAAATACATCGCAGGCCAAATCCGATACGACACATGACCCATAATTACATCGTTGATAGTGAAATCCTTGCACTTGACACGAAGTCTTAAGATACATCTTGCTAATCCATGATACTAGCCCTTAACATTCGTACATCTTCATCATAAAACAAGCCCAAGGCATTCGTTTGGTACATGTCCTTCTTAAGACAGTTAAACTCATTTTCCCCAGTATCTCTGCTGGCTGAATCCTTCGCTAAATAGATATCTCATATGAACCATATAATCTTTATTACCACCAACTATTTTTAGATCTACATCCACCTTGTGATTCTACCATTGCTGTGACGATTTGGCAATTAAGTAAACCTTGTCACGACCGTACTATCAACCGAATGCCAGAACCTAGTGCACCCCATGTGCACAATTGAAGATCTCTTAATTCTCTTGCATTATCGATATGGACGACACGCGGTAACAATAGTTGAGTAAATTCTTGACTCCTTTGAGATCTCTCTGCAGCGTCACGAACCGTCGGTGCATACTTGATACCGAGTGCGCTATTTCAATACACGAGTGGATACAAAAGAACATATGACATAGGCTTCAACTGAATAAATGACGCACGATAAGGAATTCAAAGAATTGAAGAGTTTCCTTACATTGCCTCTCGTAGATAAATACATACGTCTCCGTATCGATCAGCGAGACTCTAAGTAACCGGTCTGTGTCCCGTGACTCCTATGAACCTAGAGCTCTGATACCAACTTGTCACGACCCTAGTTCACCAATTGTGAACATGTCGTGATGGCACCCATCCCCACGACTAGGTAAGCCTAACGCGTTGCGGAATATACAAGCTATGAACACTTAAATAAGAAAACAGCGGAAAATAGGGTAAAAGATATGTAATCCGTGCCGCTTGGCACATACATCCGTCAACACCATGAATAAAATACTACCAAGATCCGGAATCCCACGGTAACACAGACTAAAAGAGAATATACAACTGTGGCTCTACGTGTAAAGAGTGTCTAACAACGAAATGAAGGAAAAATGCCAACTAGTACTATTAGAATAGAAGGAAAAGCCTTTGGATCCGCGGACGTAGCAGATCATACCTCGAGGTCTCCCAGAAAGCTGCGGAATCACCTAGCATGGGCCTGCTCTTATGTACCTGGATCTGCACAGCAAAAGTGTGCAGAAGAGTAGCATGAGTACACCACGGCGGTACTCAGTAAGTGCCAAGCCTAACCTCGATGGAGTAGTAACGAGGAAGGTCAGGGCCCTACTGAGAAACAATAATATAATGATAATAACAATAATAAGCAGTTTAAATGATAATAATTTCCGAAATTAACAACAATAAATGATTACCGCAATCGTCTACAATTAAGCTAACAACAAATAGTCAACTCAATAAAACCAGTCCAGGACCTGTGGGAATCGAACCCACAGTCCCATTGACAGTACCTCTGGGTCTCCGGGAATCGAACCCGCAGCCCATGTCTCAATAAATAATCAATAACTCGGGATCTCCGGGAATCGAACCCGCAGTCCCTACAAATAACTCAGGATCTCGGGAATCGAACCCGCAGTCCCTACCAATAACTCAGGATCTCGGGAATCGAACCCGTAGTCCCTACCAATATCACTCCGGGTCTCTGGGAATCGAACCCACAGCCCTGGGTCTCCGGGAATCGAACCCGCAGTCCACAAGCACAGCCAATAAAGGAATCCACAGAGGGAATAATTATGCTTAACTATAACTTCACCGAAAAATAGTGCCAATAATTATCATGGAGTTCAAATAAGGCAATTAGGCAACTAAACAGTTTAGTGCTACCTAATCATGCTTTTCTAACCACTACCGGGTAAAAATATCAAATTAACAGCCAAAGACAGGAATATCGCTCATCGAACATTTGAAATAAAGTACGTGTTCAACAACCAGCGCATGTACACGCCCGTCACCTCGCGTACAAGGCATTTAAACTATCACATAATATCCTAGGGGTGAAAATTCCCCCGCACGAGGTTAGACAAGCCACTTACCTCGACTCCGGTACAAAACCGCTAAGAAATAACTCTCTTGCCGCGAATATCCGACTCCGAGTGGCCCGAATCTAGTCAAACCAATTACACAGTATAAATAACATCGCAAATAACTAATTACAATGATAAATTACAGCTACAGCGCGAAAGTGGGTGAAATGACCAAAATACCCCTGAATCCATCGGCTCGGAATTGAAATATTTTTACGTTTTCAGAACCCTCGTACTCTCACGAGTCTAACCATATAAAAATCTCCCAAATCGGACCACAAATGGCCCTTCAAATCCCAAATTTAAAGTTTTTGCTCCAAGCCCTAATTTCTTACAATTTTGCTATGTTTTCATAAATTTCAAGGATGATTCTTCAATAAAATCATGTATTTAGTTCATAGGACTTACCTCTAATCACTTCTTGTCAAAACCCCTTCAATTCTCGTCCAAAAGCTCTCAAGAATGACAAAAAATGGTGGAAAAATGGGTTTGCTTCGCGGATGAAATGTTTTAAAACTTTCTGTCCAGGTATTTTGTTCACTGCGATCGCGGAAAATGCTTCGCGATCGCGGAGAACAAATTCTGGCCCAAAAATTACCCTTCGCGATCGCGGGAAATGCCTCGCGATCGCGGTGAATAACTTCCAGTTCCTTCGGACAGGCTTCAGTAAAATGATCATAACTCTTTACACACAACTCCAAATGATAAATGGTTTGATGTTATGGAACCTAGACACATAGGGCTATAACTTTCATTTGTTGATCATTTCTTAAATCCTTATACATTTCGAGATACAAGCTTCCAAATCCATTTATGTGTTTTAGATATCCTTCTCGGACAGCATAGAGTGTAACGTACATAACTTTTGCTACCTATAAACAAATATGGATTTCTTTATCTTTCTGAAAACTAGACACGATGATCTACAACTTTCGTTTTTGAATTGCCTCAAAATACCTTTTAGATAAAAAGTTATGATCTTTCAAAATAGGGCCTGCGCGACAGAAATTTCCTCTTCGCGATCGCGAAGCCATCTACGCGATCGCGATTCATTAGTTCTTTTCTTAGATTTTACTCACCGCGATCGCGATCGCGTAGAGCACTGCTGCAGCCAAAAACTAGCAGTGAAAAATGGCCTAGAAATGGTCCGAAACCACCCCGAAACTCACCCGAGGCCCCCGGGATCTCAACCAAAAACACCAACACTTCCTATAACCTTATTCAAACTTGTTCCAATCATCCAAACACGTCCATAAACACAAAAATTATCAATTTACAACGGATTCGAGCCTAAATTTCTTAAAACTTTCCGAATTGCATATTCGATCTAAAACCCGACCAAACGACATCCGAATGACCTGAAAATTTGCGGACATATCCAAAATCACATAACGAAGCTACATAAATTGTCGGAATTCCATTCCGACCCCCGGATCAAAATCTCACCTATCGTTCGAATTCGCCAAAATTTCAAACTTCGGCATTTCAAGCCTAATTGAGCTACGAACCTCCAAAATACTTTCCGAACGCGCTCCCAACCCCGAAATCACCTAACGGAGCTAATGGAACCATCGGATTTCCGTTCCGAGATCGTCTTAACACTGTTTCGGCTACGGGCCATTTTCTAACTTTAAAGCTCTCATTTAGGGACTAAGTGTCCCAAAAACTCCAAATTTCAGAACCGACTCTCCCGGCAAACCACAATAGCATAAATGAACTTAGGGGAACAGTTAAATTGGGGATTGTGGCGTAATTTTCTAAAACGGCCGGTCGGGTCGTTACAACGATGGGGAACTCTGACTACAAACGTGTCAGAGTCTTTCAACGGGTTATTGAAGTCGGCTAGAGGATTGCCGGTTACAGCCATGGTGCGGATGTCATTCAAGCAGATGGCAGAGAGGTTTGTTCAGAGATCTACGGCTGTAACGTCTTTGATGGAACGTGGTGTTGAATTTATGCCTGTGCCAATGGCGAGATTTGAGAAATACAGATGACGAGCATAGTGGCATTCATATTTGCAGTATGATAATGACAGGAATGTGTTTGAAGTTCTCACTCCTATCCATCAAAATCGGGGTAATAATGTGCATACTGTGAATGAAGCTGCAAGGTTATGCTCTTGTGGAAAATTGTCCATATACCACATGCCTTGCTCACATGCAATCAAGTGCCTTCAACATGTTAGTTTAGGTGCAAGAAACTATGTTGATCAACAATATAGCGTTTCTAAGTACGTAAACACATATAGTAGTCAGTTGCAACCACTGGGCGCTGAGCATTATTGGCCTCCTGCACCATTTAAAATGGTGTATAACAAGTCATTTTTGCGTAAGGTTCATGTGAAGAAGAGAACGCGTATACGAAACCAAATGGATGTTAGTGATACAGTTTATACGCGAAAATGTGGTATATGTTCGCAACCTGGACACGACCGTAGAAAATGTCCTTTGTATGGCAACAGTAATCAAGCTCGGGGTGGGTGTTCTTCTAGTTTACCTAACAATGTATGAGTTGTAATAATATGTAATGTGTATTTTGGTTTTTTTCTAATGTGTATTTTGGTTTATTTATGAAATAAAATTATGTTTCATTAATGTTGTAGACGTTAATTCGAAGGCCTATACCTTTTGATCTATAAGGAATCGGGAAAACTTCAAAACACGAAAGTTGTAGACCTTCATGTCTACTTTGCAAAAAGCTAAATAAATTGTAATTTGAATCTCCGTAGTGAAAGTTATGGTCTATTCAAAATGACTAGTGGAGCTCGTTTTCCAGAATTTTCTTGCGGGGACCTATCAATGACATAAAGTATTAAAGTAGTCATAAAGTGACTGAAAATAATGACATAAAGTAGACATATCAATGACATAAAATAGACCGATCAATGACAGAAAGTAGACCTATCAATGACATAAAGTGACTGTAAAAGCTGGTCGTGTACCATACAACGCCATTAAAATTGGCGTTGTGCATACAACGCCATAAGAAGTGGCGTTGTATGTTCATTCACTCATCTATAAATACAGAGCTCATTTCGTTCATCACATACGCTCAAAAAATTTACTAAACCAGAATATTTCTTCAAAACTTTGATTTTTCCGAAGTAAAACTAAATGGCTTAATATGGTACACCAGTATGTTACTGTGGAAAAAAATATGTGCAACAAACATGTTGGGAAGGTGATGATGTTGGACGTAAGTACTGGATGTGCATGAACTAGATGGATTGCTACAAAAATCCGAATGAACCAATGTGTGAGTTCAATGAATGGGTTGAGGAACAATGTCTCCAAGCAAACTACAGAGAACGAATGCTTAATCTGCATAATATGTAGTTAGCCCAAGCAGAAAGCAGCTACAATAGCAATATAAAAAGGATAGAACTCAGGGACGAGGTGAGGGAAGAAAAGATAAAAAACTAAGAGCAGAATGGAAATTGGCATCAGCTACGGGAGAAAACCAAAAAAAATAAACAGGAAATTGCGGAGCTTAAGGCGAGAGTAAAAGAGTTAGAAGACGAAAAAGAACAATTGCTTGAACGATTTAAGTGGTTAGAACGTAGAATAAATGGAAGTAGGGACTAAATAATTCCTACTATATGTTTAGTTCATTTGTATGTTTGTCTTTCTTATTATGTTTAGTTCATTTGTATGTTTGTCTTTCTTATTAATTTATGTTTGTGTTTGTGTTCTAGTAATTTAAGTTTAAGTTAAATATTATGTTTTTGTTCGTGTTTAAATATTTGGAGTTTTTTTCGCATACGAATCAAATAAAACAAATGAACAACTAAAAAAATTAATATAAGTATATACAATGCCAGAATAAGTGGCGTAGAACTTGTATATTTCTGAACACACGTTCAACGCCACAATAAGTGTCGTTGTAATATAACGTCCGTTATATACAACGCCACTTATTGTGGCGTTGTATATACTTACGTTTCTTTTTTTTTAACTTACTTCTGTTACTAATATCAAAAAACACAATACTTTGGTTCCGGATTCCACAAATAAAAGGGTTTGCGTCTGCCAATCAAAATTAAATGAAAAGCCAACTATTTTTCCCATATATGTTTCTCTTTTGGTGTCTTACTTGTTTAAACAACAAAAATACAAATTAAAAGTGATTTTCCATTTTCGCAAAAGGCCCAAAAAAAAAAGAAAAAAGAAAACACCTACATATAGGGTGTGTTTGGTATGATGGAGAATGTATTCCCATTTTTCAGTGTTGGGTTGCACGAAATAGTTAGGAAAATATTTTCTTAAGTATCATATTTCATAATTGGAGGAAAATGACTTCCCTATAAAGTTAGGAAAATATTTTTTAGAAACTTCACATGTCCTCACATCTAACCCCCAACCCCCTTCAACGTCAATTTTCTGTTTTTATTTTTATTTTATGTGCCATCCAAACCTCCCTCCCCCCCCCCCCCACACACACACAAACAAAATTTTCTCTTTACTTTTTTTTTCAATTTTTTATTTTTTATTTTCTATTTTTTTATTTTTTTGGCTCACCCACAACCCTAACCTCTCTCCCCCTCCCCCACAGTTTTTTATTTATACTTTCAGTTATAGTTCTTTTATTTTGTCACGACCCAAAAATCGCAAGTCATGATGGTACCTAACTCAATCATAGGTAAACCAACTAACAGAATATACAACTCAACTGACATATAAGAGAATAGATAAGTGAACATTTAATATTTATCAAGACCTGGTAGTACGTCACTAGCTTCTAAGAGTTAAAATTCAAAAATGATACAAATAAATACACGTTCTGTTTGAAGGTTACATAAACAGATTAGCAACAACCTAAGCTACCAAGTATAAGTGGAAACTATATCAAAAATGCACGAACATCTTTCGAATCAACGCCTGACGTCACCAGCAGCTATGCTCCAAAAATCTGTACATATCGTACAGAAATGTAGTATCAGTACAATCGACCCAATATACCAATAAGTTTTTTGTCTAACCTCGTCGAAGTAGTGACGAAGATTTTGGTTAAAAGATGCTTATTGTTATAACACGCACATTAGATTAACAGTAAAAGTAGTTCAAAGCATAACAAATAAAAGTATCGTATACAATTCGGCGAGACACTCAACAATTACTAAAAGGAATCACAATAGAAGATTTATAATCTTTCCATGGTATGAGAAGTATATCCAAGATATCAAGTCAAATGATACAGTTACACCCTTCGTGCTTCGATCTCTGCCTCACCATATATATATATATATATATATATATATATATATATATATATATATATATATATATATATATATATATATATATACTAAATTGTGACAAATTAATTATCATGAATATACTAAATTGTGACAAATTAATTATCATGGCAACATCCTTCGTGCATCCTCCCAAATGTACGAATAACATAACCAATCAGATGACAGAAATATCGACAACATGAATTATAAAGTAAGAAATATGCAAGTAATAACAATAGACAAAGATACATACGTGGGCAACAGTAAAAAACTAAGCGGAAAGCATGTGAGTAATAACAACAATTGAAAAATAAGGAATATTAGCTTCAATTAACTAGCATATTGGAGGCCTAAGTACAAAATATAACAAATAAGAGGAAACATACGATCGTTACAAGTTAACAAGTAAGGGAATGAATGACTAGCCTAGTGGAAGGCTTATACTAGAGTGCAACAGAATAGATACGACATGAGTATAATTATAAATGCAGGAAATAGGCATGGTATTTGCAAAGTAAGCAAGTAAAAGATATGGACAATACAACAACAGTTGAAAGTACATGACAATAACAACACGTCACATAAAATATGTAATGACAACAATAACAGTTCAAGGTAAAGGCATAAACGTAAACACGGGAAATAGATATCACATCATAATGCATGTCCCTCATCCTGACCTACATGGAAACACCTTTCGTGCCATTACATCACGATATTAAAAGTATCGCAATATAAAAGAAGTGGTACGGCATCACCCTTCGTGATTTACACACCCTCACATTATAATGTATAAATAATGTCATGGCATCACCGTTCGTGCTCTACACTCTCCCTCACATGATAATGTATAAACAACAGTACGACATCACCCTTCGTGCTTTACACTCTTCCTTACCAAGCATACATATATACATGACAAATAAGGCATGAGGCATAAATAACATCAAGGAGAGTTCTTAAACGAATATTACAAACACATTCAAAATCAATACTTCCCAAGTCAACAATGGTTCAACAACCCTCAAGAACCGTATTATTCAAATGCTTTCATGAATCTCATAAATGATCCACAACACAAGTATAGAGTCTAGCATCTCAAGAATATCGGCTGTAGTAATATAGTAATTATTTCGCACAGAAATGATCGAATTACATATTAATGTATTCTTACAATATCCATCAAGTTTGATCAAGTTATATCAACCTAATTCTTGATATCATTCATTAACTATTATGTACTTAGTATCTAAGAGTCAAGTAAGGCATTAAGCAGTATGTCACATAATTTTACAAACACAAATATAATATAATTTCTCTCCCCTCCCCCTCCCCTCCCCCCCGAGCATGATTAACCCTAGCGTTCATCACCTCATATATGTATCACCTTCACATGTAGCAAACCATGATAAATAGGAGGAAAAAAATTCTCAATGAAGCTAGGCAAAATGCTTACCTCGATTCGGCTAATCCAACACTCAACTTAGTTTTTTTCTCTACAAACTCGCCTCCACTCGACTTAATCTAATGATTTGGTATAAAAATTCCTTCATAAGATCCTTTGGACCAATAGAATTTAGTAAATTACCAACCAAATGGTTCAATTTAAGCCTTAGGAACTACCATGATTGCAAAGAATTTAATTTAAGCCTTTTTTTTTTAAAAAAGTCAACACTCGGACCCGCTTGGTTCAAACCCAAAATTCGGACCTGGATTTATAATTGGTTTTGGAATCTGACCTCAATATGCGGTCTAAATCTCCAATTTATCAATCTCTAGTTTCTACCCAACCCCCCCCCCAATTTAACCATGACAATTTTAGATTTTTGGTTGAATCTTATGAAAAAATAGTGAAAGATTGAAAGAAATTAATTTATGATCACCTACCAATGATTTGGGAAAGAGAAGTTCTTTGGAAAATTGTCTCTTGTGGTTTAGGTTTCAAAAATTTGGAAAATGAATCGAAAATCTCGTCTAAATCATCTTTTGTTCAACTGCAGGTATCGCATTTGCGAACAAAACTTTGCATTCGTGAATGAGCAGTATTTTCGTAATTGCCATAAATGGTTGGCAATTGTGGATGAACTGTATTTTCACAAATGCCATAAAAGGTTCGCAATTGCGAATGAACAGTATTTTTTCGCAATTCCCGAAAAAGGTTCGCAATTTCTAATGAACTGTGTCGCACCAAAAACCAGCAAAACCCAAACTTCTTCGAAAATATCTAAAACCACCCTAAAACTCATTCAGAACCTCCCGGACACAAAGCATATATGAATTTCAATCATAAAACATGCCACATACCTGCTCGCGCACTAAAAATACTGAAAAGAGGTTGTCTTAACCCGATATTACCATGGTCAAACTCCTAAGTTTCTAAACTTTACTAGTCTCTCTACTAATGATCCAAGATTACACCCAAGTCCATCGGGACTCTAAACCAAAAGCGCACACCAGTCTAAAATATCATACGAACTTGTTTGCGCGATCAAATCGCCAAAATAATACCTAAAACTAAGAATTGAACACCAAATCAAATGAAGTTTTCAAGAAAACTTTGAAATCTCTATTTTTGCATTGGACGTCCGAATCATGTCAAACCGACTCCGTTTCCACCAAATTTCACAAATAAGTTAAAAAGATTATATTAGATCTATACCATACTTTGGAAGTAAAATACAGATCGGTATAAACAATGGCAAACATTCAATCAATTCTTAAAAATATTAGATTTTTTTTCCAGACTTTTAACTTTCAGTAAATATGCTTAACTCAAGCTAGGGACCTTGGAATTTGATTCAGGGCATATGCCCACATCCCATATTTTAATACGGATCCACCGGGACCGTCAAGATATGGGTTCGAGTTCATTTACTTAAAACATTGACCGAAGTCAACTAAAATTAACTTTTTAGGTAAAAAATTTTATTTTTATAAGTTTCTTAGCATATAAGCCTCCTAGGTCAATGCCCGGACTGCGCACGCAAATGAAAGAAACTAGAATGAGGTTCAAAGGCTTTTAAATACAAAGTTTGGTTCTAAATTACCAAGCGAAGTACATATACTCAAAACGACCAGTCGGCTCGTTACACATTTTTCAGTTTAAAGATTTAAAATTTTACGAGTTCCAAAGTTATGAGTTCGGATTTTTATGTGTTTGAAAGTTTGCGGCTTTAAAATTATAGAGTTTTCCGGTTCGAAAGTACGGCTCAGAAGTTTGTGAAATTTATAGGTTCGAAGGTTATTGCTTTGAAAATTTATGGGTTCATGTTTATTGTATCTAGATTATTTATGAATATTCTCCAGAAGTTATTTTTCTTAATTTACGTACCAAACACCAAAAGGTAAGTAAGATTACTATTTATTTTCTAAAAAATATATTTTTGGAATTACTTTTAACGAAAAATATTTTATGTTATACCAAACTCACCCATTGTGTTAAACGAAGAAGAAATGTTTTGACACTAACATTTAGCGAAGATAAACATGCATTTCTTGCTCATTGACCATTGTATGGTTGCCTGCCCAATTTGACGTGTCATTAATATTTCGGATTCAGACAAATTTTCTTTTAATTAACATTTTAAGTATTTTTTGATCATTAAAAATTATAATTGATTGTTTTAAAGAAAATGAATGAATGATACTGAATTCACGCTAAAAGTTAAAAAATTTGATCCTCATACTCCGAATTTAAATTAAGGATTGAAGAAATGTTATTTGTGGAGATATTATTATACATCAAATTTTAACTTGTATAAAAATGTTCAACATTTTTAAATCGCTTAAAAATAATTATAACAACTTTACAAAAAAAAAAGGTAAAGTAATAACATAAAAAAGATGAGTTATCTCAAATAAACTGATATAATTAGTGTAAAATTATTTGTGCACCAAAATATGTAATATATTGGTCAATAAAGTAGACAGTCTTGAAGATTAGGTTAAAATTCTAGGATGGATAAAAAATATAATTTTTTAGTGGATAAAATTACTCATATTTAAGTGATAGCAAATAATTCATAATAAAATAGTCAGTCAGAAATTGACCACAATTAACAAAGAGTTACTCCGCTTTTAGTGTCTATTTGGGAAGCCACCACATAATTGGAATTGGTGCAATTACTATGGTAGTAATTACACAGTTGTATAATTATGATGATTTGCTTGTTTGTCATAGTATAATTACACGTTTACTATTTGGTTGCACGAGTATTACACAGTTAAATAAAATTTTAAGTGAAGTAATAGTCAAAACGTAAAAGTTAATATAATAAATATATGCCTATAAATTTTTATAAGTATAAATAATATCATATTTGGTATAAGATGTATATTTTTTCGGGAATATACATTAATTAGTGTTAATATACTTATAACTTATACTATATAAAACATTATATATTTTTAAAATTAATAATACTTCTAAAACTAAAAATATATATTTTGTAAAGCATCATGGAATTCATGTTTGCTAAAATAAATTAATATTTATAATTATAATATCATAACATTATTCAAATATTTGACAAAACTAATCTATCAATTCTATTAAAAAATGAACAACATGCAATGTAAATCAATACTACTTGTCACGACTCGAATTTGTAATGATCCGGCTGGTTAATTTTAAAATTTATGCCATGATCCCCTCTTAATTGTTTTTTCCCATATTTACTTCTGCTATTTTGAATTGCCGGGATGTTCAATTTTGAGTTTCGGAGAGTTTTGGAACACTTAGTCCCTAAATGAGAGCTTAAGTCTTGGAAATTTTGATCGTAGTCGGAACAGTGTGAAGACGTCATCGAAATGAGATTTTGATGGTTACGATAGCTCCGTTGGGTGATTTCGGGCTTAGGGGCGCGATCATATTGTGATTTAGAGGTCTGTAGCTTATTTAGGCTTGAAATGCCGAAAGATGGATTTTGAAGTTTACGGTTCGATAATGAAATTTTGATCCGAGGGTTAGAATGTAATTCCAGAAGTTAGAGTAGCTCCATAGTGTTAGATGTGACATGTGTGCAAAATTTCAAGTCATTCGGACAAGGTTTGATAGATTTTTTGATCGGAAGCGTATTTTGAGAATTTAAGAGTTCTTAGGCTTGAATCCATAGTTAATTTGAGGTTCTAATGTTGTTATAGGTGTTGCAAGGATTGGTACAAGTTTGGACAGTTGTATTAGACTTGTTGGTGCCTTTGGTTGAGGACCCAGGAGCCTCGGGATGATTTTGGTGGTTGACGGAAGAAATTTTGGAGTTTGAGTTGCAGTCAGCTTCAGCAGGTTTTCTGTCATAACCGCACCTGTGATTTGGGTTCCGCAGGTGCGGAGCCACAGAAGCAGTGGAGCAAGCGCAGATGCGGATTTGGGGAGGATCAGTAGGTTTCGTAGATACGGGTAATTCACTGCAGAGGTTGTACCACACCTGCGGATGGTTAATCGCAGGTGCGAAAATTGGCCTTTAAGTGAAAGTCACATATGCGACAAAGTCCTCGCATAAACAAAAATCGCTGGGCAGAACATAAGTACTTGTCTTCATAAAATTTAGCTATTTTTTACCATATTTCAAACGGGAAGAAACTTGGGAAGCACTTTTCAAGAGGGTTTTCAGAGGAGTTCATTGGGGTAACATCTTTGGTCCCTAAACTCATTATTGGGATGATTTTTATCAATTTAAGCACGAAAAAGTAAGGAAAATAGTAGTAATTTGTGGGTTAGGGCTTGACTAATTAGAGGCCTTTGAATGATAATTTGAGGGACCAGTTAAGAACCGATTTGGGCACTTTTGGTAGGACTGAACTCGTTAGAGTGCGAGGTTTCTGGAAATATAAATTTTACCTGATTCCGATACGTGGTCCCGAGGGGCATTTTGGTTATTTTACCTAATTTTACGTATTAGCTTAGAATTTATTTGTAGAATCAATTACTTGTAGTATTATTTGTATTATACAATTGAATTGAATAGATTTGGGCCATTTGGAGTCAAATACTCGTAGCAAGAATGTGTTTTCGGGTTGATTATTGAGGTGGTTCGAGGTAAGTGACTTGCTTAACCTTGTGTGAGGGATCTTCCCCTTAGGATTAGTATATTTGTTAATTGAAATACCTTGTACATAAGGTGACAAGTGCGTACTTGTTCTAATTATTGAAAAATCTGGTTTCCATTAAGAACTTAGAATTTGTTGTTTTCCTTTCCTGTGTACATTACTTGCAAGTTAAGCCTGATACTAGCTTAGGAAAGCATGTCTAACTGATTTAACTGCTTATTTGCTCTACTATCCTAATTGAATTATGTGCAGCATGCTAGGTTACAAATACTTATTTTACCTTGGTGTGAAATTGATTTATTTAGGTATCTTGTTACTGCTGTGTATTTATTTTGGGACTACGAGACGGTATCCCGAGAGCTCCCCTGTATGTTTACTTTGGGACTATGGATCGGTATTCAGGGAAATCCCCCTACACTTTTACATTGGAACTACAGGATTGCACTCGGTAGATTCCCCAGTACTGAGTATCTTTATTTGGGACTACGGAATTGTATTTCGGGAGACCCCCATGCACGTTTATGAGTTGGACTACGGGACTGTACTCGGGAGATCCACCAGATATTATATTTGGGGACTACAAGACGATATCCTGGGAGATTTTCTGATTTTTATCTTTGCGTTGAGCAGTATTTATTTATCGTGGTCATTTATTTTTTGTTTCTTTACATCATGTGTTGCCTTTACTACTGCATGCATTTATATTATTCTATTTTACACTATCGAACTTATATTATATTCAATCTCAGTAAGGCCCTGAACTCTCATCACTATCCAATCGAGATTAGGCTTGGCACTTACAGAGTACCTTTATGGTGTACTCATGCCCTTCATGTGCATGTTTTTCATGTGCAGATCCGGGTACCTCTACTCAAACTTACCATCCTTGAGGCGAAGAAAAATTTCAGAGATTTAAAGGTATATCTGCCGCGTCTAAAGACATAAGAGTCTCTCTCTATTCTCTCTCTATTCTCTCTTATAGCTACAACCCTTCTGTATTTACTTTGTTTAGACATTCTGGAGTTAGAACATTATGTGATATTCTTAGCTTGTGATTCATGGATTTCCAGGTTTTGGGAATATGTTTTAGTTTTTTGAGAGTTAACGTTGTGCATGTCGAGTAGTACTCTTAAACGTTGTTTATTTATTCTATCTCTGGTTTAACTTGTTATTCTTCCGCAAATTTGGTTTATTTTCTGCATTTTAGGCTTACCTAGTCTTAGAGACTAGGTGTCATCCCGACGTTCACAAAGGGGGAACCAGGGTCGTGACAAGTTGGTATCATAGCTTTAGGTTTATAGGAATCATGAATCACAAGTCGGTTTATTAGAGTCTCACTAACCAGTATGGAGACATCGGTACTTATCTACGAGAGGTTATGTAACTGTTAGGAAAATTCCGCATCGTTTGATTTCCTTGTCGTGCGAGATTTTTGATATCACAATTCTAACTTTCACAGATGGTGAGGGCATGTGCTACTCGAGATGATCATGCACCCCCGCCCCCTACTGGAGTAGTTAGTGGTTGGGGTCAGGGTAGAGGCCGAGGACTCTCTCGTGGTGCATCTAGATCACCCGCACGAGCTGCTACAGAGGTGCCACCAGCAATACCAGCCGGAGTCCAGACACCTTATATGTCTGCTACGACTACTCTAGAACTCCGGGAGACTCTGGTACAGTTTATGACCATGTACACCACTCTAGCTCAGGCAGGGTTGCTTCCCCTTGCTACAACTATATCCTAGGCTTGGGGAGGAGCACAGACTACCATTGCTCGCACTCCTAAGCAGCAAGTACATGTTGATCAGGTCCTAAAGGCTATTCATGTATAGTCGGTAGCCCCAGCTCACCCCGAGGAGAGGTCAGTAGTTTCAGAGGAGAGGTAAAAGAGGCTTAAGAGGTTCAAGAAGTATCAGCCTCCATTTTTTAGTAGGCTAGCCTCAGAGGATGCCCTTGGATTTCTTAAGGAGTTCTACCATATCCTCTATAATATGGGCATATCATGATCGAGTGGGGTTTCCTTCACTATATTCCAGCTTCGAGGAGCCACCTATCAGTGGTGGCGTGCTTTTGAGTTAGACAATCCGGATAAGGCAGCTTCCCTGACTTGGGCTCAGTTTTCAGAGATGTTCATGAGAGAGTATGTCCCCCGAGTCTTAGGAATGCCTGGCGCGTAGAGTTTGATAATTTGCGCTAGGGTACTATGACCGTCTCAGAGGATGTTGTCTGTTACACCGACTTGGCTAGACATGCGCCAGCTTTGGTCCCTACAGTTCGCGAGAAGGTTCGCTAGTTTATTGAGGGGCTTATTCCCAGCATCATGTCTATCATGGATTTATATCTTATAAGCAGGTATTGAGCATTGCTAGGAGGATTGATGGTATACATGCTAGGGATAGAGAGGAGAGGGAGGCTAAGAGGTCTCGAGAGTCGGACCATTATTCTGTTGCCTGTGTCCCCAGCTGCAGGTCGTCATGGTAGGGGTTATGTGAGTCGCCTCGTTCATTCAGCTCTTCTAGAAGCCAGTGGTGCTCCAGCTCCACCCAAGCCTCAGGAGCCTTATTATGAACCTCCAGTATCTAGTGCACCTCCTGCACGGAGTGCTTCCAACGGTCATTCCAGCAGACCTGGCCCGAGCTAGTCATAGCCGCCACATCCTCCCAAAACATGTTTTGAGTGTGGTGACACATACCATATGGTGAGGGATTGCCCCAGACTTTGGAGGGGTACACCTCCACACATTTCTCAGCCACCGCAAGGCCCACAGAGTTCTTAGGCTATGGTCTCAGCCCAAGTTGCTACCCCATCAACCCATCCAGATAGAGGTGGACGTTGGGGTGGTAGAGGCTACCCTCGAGGGGGAGGCCAAGCCAGATACTATGCTCTTCCTACCCGTACTAAGGTTGTAACCTCTGATTCTATCATCACAGGTACTACTTTGGTATGTAATAGAGATGCATCGGTTCTATTTGATCCAGGCTTCACTTATTCTTATCTTGCTTCGTGTACCTTGGGATTCATTGAGTTCCCTTGTTTATGTTTCTACTCCTGTAGGAGATTCTCTTGTCGTGGACCACATTTATCGGGAGTGTTTGGTTTCTCCTAGTAGTTTTAAGACTAGAGCCGATTTATTATTGCTCAATATGATTGAATTTGACATTTTCTTGGGCATGGACTGGTTGTCACCCTATTATGCTATTTTTGATTGTCACTCCAAAACTGTGACACTGGCTATGCCAGGTGTACCGCGTGTTGAGTGGAGGGATACTTTAAGTCATACTCCAAGTAGAGTTATTTCTTTCCTTAAGGATCAGCGTATGGTTGAGAAAGGTTGTGATGCATATCTAGCTTATGTGAGAGATGCCAGTATGCATACTCCTTTTGTTGATTTGGTCCTAGTAGTACAGGATTTATCTGATATATTTCCAGTTAATCTTTTAGGCACGCATCCTAATAGAGATGTTGATTTTGGCATTGATTTGTTGTTGGGCACTCAGCCCATTTCTATTCCTCCATACCGTATGACTCATCTTGAGTTGAAGGAGTTGAAGGAGAAGTTGTAGGAGTTACTTGATAAGGGTTTCATTCGGCCTAGTGTATCACCTTGGGGTGCTCCCGTCTTATTTGTGAAGAAGAATGATGGTTCTATGCGTATGTGTATTGGTTATTGCCAGTTGAACAAAGTGACAGTGAAGAATCATTATCCTTTGTCTTGTATTGATGATGTCATAGTTGATTAGTTACAGGGTGCTTATGTGTTTTCTAAGATTGACTTGCATTCAGGATATCATCAGTTGAATATTCGGGAGCCAAATATCCTGAAGACGGTCTTCAGAACTCGGTATGGTCATTATGAGTTCCTTGTTATGTCATTTGGGCTGACTAATGCCCCACCAACCTTCATGCACCCGATGCATAGTGTTTTTTGCCATATCTTGACTCATTCGTGATTGTTTATATTGATGACATTATGGTACATTCTCGGAGTTAGGAAGATCATGATCAGCACCTAAGGACAGTGCTCCGGACCTTGAGAGAAAAGAAGTTGTATGCTAAGTTCTCAAATTGTGAGTATTGGTTAGATTTTGTGGCGTTCTTGGGTCTTGTGGTATCGAGAAATGGTATTCAGGTGGACCCGAAAAAAGTAGAGGCAATGTAGAGTTGGCTCAGACCATCTCAACTACAGAGATCCGTAGTTTTCTTGGCTTGGTGGGTTACTATCGTTGATTTGTTCAGGGGTTTTCATCTAATCGCATCACCTATGACCAGACTGATCCAGAAGGGTGCTTTATTCTAGTAGAAAGAAGAGCACGAGGAGAGCTTTCAGAAGCTCAAGACGACTTTGACTACAGCCCCAGTTTTATAATACGTACTTGTTTGGGGTCTTATATTATCTATTGTGATGCCTTGAGAGTTGACCTTGGAGCGGTATTGATGCAGGATGGTAGGGTGATTACCTACGCGTCCAGACAGTTGAAGATACATGAGAAGAATTCTCTTGTCCATGATCTTAAGCTAGTTGTTATTGTTCACGCCTTGAAGATCTAACGTCATTATTTGTACGGCATACCTTGTGAGATTTATACTGATCATCGGAGTTTGCATCATCTATTCAAATAAAGGACCTTAATTTGCGTCAGAGGAGATGGCTAGAGCTGCTGAAGGATTACGATATCACTATCCTGTATAACCCGGGCAAGGCCAATGTAATGGGCGATGCTTTGAGCTGCCGGGTAGAGAGTTTGGGGAGTTTTGCTTATTTACCTGCAGCAGAGAGGCCCATGGCGATGGATGTTCGGGCCTTAGCCAGCCAATTTGTGAGATTGGACCTTTCAGAGCCTAGTCGGGTTCTAGCTTGCGTGGTCTCTCGATCTTCCTTGTTTGATCGTAAGCGTGAGTTTGATGACCCTCATTTGCTTGTCCTCAAGGACAAAGTGTTGCAGGGTGATGCTCGAGATGTGACTTTAGGTGATGACAGAGTATTGGATGCAGGGTTGAGTTTGTGTATCCAATGTTGATGGGCTTCGAGAGTTGATTCTAGAGGAGACCCATAGTTTGCGGTATTCTATTCATCCGGGTGCCGCGAAGATGCATCAGGATTTGAGGCAACACTAGTGGTAGAGGCGGATGAAGAAAGACATATTTGGTTTTGTCGTTTAGTGCCTTAATTGTCAGCAGGTAAAGTATGAGCGCCAGAGACCGGGTGGATTGCTTCAGCAGATAGAGATTTCAGAGTGGAAGTGGGAGCGGACCACCATGTACTTTGTATCTAGGATCCCACGGACTTTGAGGAAGTTCGTTTCCATTGGGGTTATTATGGATCGGCTGACCAAGTACGCGCATTTCATCCCTGTGTGTACTACTTATTCTTTGGAGCAGTTGGCATAGATTTATATTCGGGAGATTGTCCGCCTGCATGGTATTCTGGTTTCCATCATTTCAGATAGAGGTACTCAGTTCACATCGCAATTCTGGGGATCTGTACAACATGAGTTGGGTACTTGGGTGGAGTTGAGCATAATATTTTACCCTCAGACCGACGCACAATCTGAGCGCACTATTCAGATTTTTGAGCATATGCTCTATGTCCGTGTGATTGAGTTTAGAGGTTTTTGGAATCAGTTCTTGACATTGGCGGAGTTTACCTACAACAACAGCTATCAGTCTTGCATTCAGATGGAACCGTACTAGGCTTTATATGGTAGGCGGTGTAGATCTCCGGTGGGTTGGTTCGAGCCGGGTGAGGCTAGATTATTGGGCACAAACTTGGTTCAGGATGCTTTGAAGAAAGTCAAGGTAATTCAAGATAGACTCCGTACAGCCTAGTCCAAAAAGAAGAGTTACGTGGACCGGAAGGATCGTGATGTTTTCTTCATGGTTGGACAGTGGGTTCTGCTTTGGGTTTTGCCTATGAAAGGCATTATGAAATTTTGGAAGAGGGGTAAGTTGAGTCCAAGGTTTATTGGCCCTTTTGAGATTTTGAGAAGTGTTGGGGAGGTTGCTTACGAGCTTGCCTCACCTCCTAGCTTGGCAGGGGTTCATCCAGTATTTTATGTCTCGATACCCCAGAGGTATCACAGGTGTTCCATCGCACGTGTTGCAATTCAGTTAAGTCTAGTTGGACAAGGATCTATCTTATGTTGATGAGCCAATGGGAATATTGGACAGGCAGATTAGGAAGCTGAGGTCAAATAACATGCATCAATGAAGAGGCGACCTGGGAGACCGCGCAGGATAATTGCAGCTGATACCCTTACCTTTTAAATACTTCATGTATGTCTCTATGTTCGTTAAACAACGAACGAATGTTTGAGTGTGGGAGGATGTAACGACCCGGCCGGTCATTTTTAGAATTTATGCTATGATCCTCTATTAACTGCTTTTCCCATATTTATTTATGCTATTTTGAATTGCCGGGATGTTCAGTTTTGAGTTTCGGAGAGTTTATGGACACTTAGTCACTAAATGAGAGCTTAAGTCTTGAAAAATTTAACCGTAGTCAGAACAATGTGAAGATAGCCTCGGAATGGGATTTGATGGTTCCGTTAGCTCCATTGGGTGATTTTGGGCTTAGGGGTGTGATCGGATTATATTTTGGAGGTCCGTAGCTAATTCAGGTTTGAAATGCCGAAAGATGGATTTGGAAGATTCCGGTTCGATATTGAGATATTGAGTCGAGGGTCGGAATGAAATTTCGGAAGTTGGAGTAGCTCTGTAGTGTTGGATGTGGCATGTGTGCAAAATTGCATATCATTCGGACGAGGTTTGATAGACTTTTTGATCGAAAGTGTATTTTGAGAATTTTAGAATTCCCAAGCTTGAATCCATGGTTAATTCGAGGTTTCGATGTTGTTTTTGGTGTTTCAAGGATTGGTACAAGTTTGGACAATGGTATTAGACTTGTTGGTGCCTTTGGTTGAGATCCCAGGAGCCTTGGGATGATTTCGGATGATTGATGGAAGAATTTTTGGAGTTTGAGTTACAGCTTCAGCGGGTTTTTTGTCATAACCGCACCTGCGATTTGGGTTCCGCAGAAGAGGCGGAGCAAGCACACATGCGGATTTGGGGAGGATCAGCAGGTTCTGCCGATGCGCGTAATTCACCACAGAAGTGGTACCGCACCTGCGGATGGGTAATAATAGGTGCGGAAATTGGCCTTTAAGTGAAAGTCCTAGATGCGACAAAGTCCTCGCAGAAGCGAAAATCGCTACGCAGAACATAAATACTCGCCTTTGTGAAATTTAGCTATTTTCACCATATTTCAAACAGGAAGAAGCTTGAGAAGCACTTTTCAAGAGGGATTTTCAGAGGAGTTCATTGGGGTAACATCTTTGGTCCCTAAACTCATTATTGGGATGATTTTTTATCAATTTAAGCATGCAAAATTAAGGAAAATCAATGGTAATTTGTTTACTAATTAGAGGCCTTTGAGTGATGATTTGAGGGGCCAATTGAGGTCCAATTTTGGTACTTTTGGTATGACTGTCGTGAGAGTGCGAGGATTTTGGAAATGTAAATCTTACCTGATTCCAAGACGTGGGCCCGAGGGACATTTTGGTCATTTTACCTAATTTCGTGTATTAGCTTAGAATTTATTTGTAGAATCAGTTAATTGAATTACATTATGCAATTGAATTGAATAGATTTGGGCCATTTGGAGTCGAATACTCATGGAAAGAACGTGGTTTCTGGTTGATCATTGAGCTGGTTTGAGGTAAGTGGCTTGCCTAACCTTGTGTGGGAGACCTTCCCCTTAGGATTGGTATATTTGTTAATTGAAATGCTTTGTACGTAAGGTGATGAGTGAGTACATTTGCTAATTGTTGAAAAATCCAATTTCCATTAAGAACTCAAAATTAGTTGTTTTCTTTTCCTATGTACATTACTTGCAAGTTAAGCATGTTACTAGCTTAGGAAAGCATGTCTAATTGATTTACTACTTATTTATACGACTGCTCTAATTGAATTATATGCAGCATGGTAGGTTAGAAATACTTTCTTTACATTTGTGTGAAATTGATTGATTTGGGTATCTTGTTGCTGATGTGTACTTATTTTGGGACTATGGAATGGTATCTTGGGAGCTTCCCTGTATGTTTACTTTAGGACTACAAATCGGTATTCCAGGAGATCCCTCTGCACTTTTACATTAGAACTACAGTATTGCACTCGATAGATTCCCCAATACTAAGTATCTTTATTTGGGACTACAGACTTGTATTCTGGGAGATCCTCTGCACGTTTATAAATTGGACTACGGGATTGCACCTGGGTGATTCATTGAATATTATATTTGGGGACTACAGGATGGTATCTTGGGAGATCCCATGGTTATTATCTTTGCGTTGACCTGTACTTATATTATATTTAATCTCAGTAGGGCCCTGACCTTCCTCGTCACTACCCAATCGAGGTTAGGTTTGGCATTTACTGAATACCGATGTGGTGTACTCATGCCATTCATGCGCATGTTTTTTATGTGCAGATCCAGGTACCTCTACTAAACTTACCATCATTGAGGCAAGACGGTCTTTCGGAGACTTCGAGGAATATCTGCCGCGTCCACAGACCGAAGAGTCTCTCTCTATTCTCTCATGTAGATGCAACCCTTATGTATTTACTTTATTTAGACATTTTGGAGTTCGAACATAATGTAGTATTCTTAGCTTGTGAGTCATGGGTTTCCGAAATATGTATTAGTTTTTTTAGAGTTAACGTTGTGCATGCCGAGCGGCACTCTTAAACGTTGTTTATTTACTCTATCACTATTTTAACTTATTTTTCTTCCACAAATTTGGTTTATTTTCTGCATTAGGCTTACCTAGTCAAAGAGATTAGGTGCCGTCACAATATTTCACAGAGGGCGAACTGGGGTCGTGACACAATTTTTTACCTTTGAGGTCATGATGGTGTCTAACATTGCACTCGCTAGGAAAGCCAACGTTACATAATATTTTACCTTTTTCCTTTTCTTCTTTTATAATTAAATTTTTACAAGAACTAAATCATCATAAATAAAAGCAAAAGTACATGATTTAACTAATGACTCTTATACTATTAACGAACGCAGAAATAGATACCACCGAGAAACTGGTGTCACAACTCTCGAGTACTACAAGTAATGGTTTGAAAGAAAAATACATTTGTCTTGGAGAAAGTAAAACAGAAATAAAGTAAAGATAAGAGGGGATGCTAGGGCCTGCGGACGCCTGAAGGACTATCTTGGGTCTCCTAAAAGTAGTAACAGCAACCAACGTCTCGATCAGTCACTAGCTCCAAAGTTTGCACAAAAAGTAGAGAGTGTATTATCAGTACAACCGACCCCATGTATTGGTAAGTGCCGAGCCTAACCTCGATAAAGTAGTAACGACTCTACGGCGGGGCATAATAACATATATAACCTGCAATATTTTATACTAAAATAGAAATGAAATACAGAATGAAATATAACAGTAACTTGCATTAACTAAATACAGAACCCAGTCGTTCTACCAATACTCAACTATAACCAATTCTTAAGGGAGTTTCAACACCACAATATTGAACCTCAGCAGAATATGAACACATAAACAATCAAATGATGCGATGCGCATCCCACCATATAATCAATAACAATATAATCGTTCACCCATATTACTCTTTGTTGCGGCGTGCAACTCGATCCCATTAGTCCACCATTATTACTCCTCAGTATATCACCCTTATTTCTCCTGTTGTGGCGTGCAATCTGATCACACATTTCCACCCTTTTTACTCCTTGTTATGGAGTGCAACCCGATCCCACCAGACAATCACATTTATCCTTATTCCTCCTGTTGCGGCGGGCAATCCGATTCCAATATATATATATATATATATATATATATATCAGCACCAATCACAAAATAGAGACAAGTGTCTTACTAGTTAACTCAAATCTTCCATAACATTTTATACCTCAAACCAACACAATGGAATATCACTACAATTATAAAACTTCACCAGTTAAAACTACACAGTGAGACCAACCAAAGTGTACCATGAATTACCAATAAGCAAACAAAAACCAACAGCGTGATATAATAGAACAATGAAACAATTAACAACACCAATAGAGAAACAACATTAAGCAAGATGCAATTAGAGATGGAAGCATCAATAAGCAAGTAGAAAGTAAGACAAGAGAGAAATATATAGGGAAATAGGGAACGAAACAGGCTAAACAAGTAATTTGGCGGTGCATAGGTGCTCGTCACCACACCTATACGCCACACACATGGTATCTCACATAATATGCAAGTCGGAGATCCCTCATCCCTCAAGTAAAGGCTAGACCAAACACTTACCTCAAGCGAACGAGTAATTCATAGCTCAAATATCGATTTACCTCTCGATTCCTCCACCAATCCACTTGTATCTAGCCCAATTTAACTTAATAATATCAATAAATGCTAAAGAAACCAATTTAAATGCATTAGTATAAATTTCCCAATATGTTTCCCAAAAAGTCAAAAATCGACCCGGGTCTGCTTGGTCAAAACTTGAAATTCGGACAAAAATTCAATTACTCATTCATCCCCGAGGCTGGATATACAATTAATTTATAAATCTAACCTCAAATTGAGGTCCAAATCCTCAAATTTCAAATTCTTATGTTCTACCCAAAAATACCCAATTCCACAATGGAAAACCCTAGATTTAATGATAAAATCTTGTAAAAAGATAAAATAGATTGAAAAAAATAAGTTAAGAATCATTTACCTGTAATTCGGGAAAGAAATAGTCGTTGGAAAATTGCCTCTTGAAGTTTAGGTTTTGAAAAATATGAAGAATGGGTGAAAATCCCGTCGAAGTTATATTTTGAACAGTTGCAGGTATCGCATTTGCTATCACAGGTTCGCAAATGCGGCCAATGCTTCACAAATGCGAAGCTTGGCCAAGCCTACAGTCTTTGCAAATAAGAACAATTATTCGCAAATGCAGCTCTGTTCCATTCGCAATGGCGACAATGAGATTCACAAATACCAAGGTCCCCTCCCAGCTCAACTGGTCGCAAATGTGAAGATACTCGTAAATGCGATGCTCGCATTTGCTATGCGAAGTCTGCATATCTGAACTACCAACAATTTTTTCCTTATGTCGAAATCACTATTATTCTATCCAAAACTCCCCCGAGCCTTCGAGGCTCCACACCAAACATGCACACTAGTCTTAAAAATTATACAAACTTTCTCATGCGATCAAATCGCCAAAATAACACCTAGAACTATGAATTCAACACAAAACGCGTGAAAATTTCAAGATAGTTTCAAACTTCGTATTTTCTCAACCAAAGGTCCGATCACATCAAATTACTTTTGTTTTTCACCAAATTTCACAAATAAGATTTAAATATTATAACGGACTTGTACTAGGCCCTCGAACCAAAATACGGGCCTGATACAAACAATATCAAACATTATTTAATTTTTATAAATCAATATATTTTCAGTTAACAATTTTCTTCAAAAAATCATTTCTCCAGCTAGGGACCTCGAAATTTAATTCCGGGCATACGCCCACATCCCATAATTTACTATGGACCCTCCAAGACTGTTGAAACATGGGTCCGGGTTCGTTTACCCCCAAATATTGACCAAAGTAAACAAAAATCATCTTTCAAAGCCAAAATTCATCTTTTCTTAAAATTATCACATAAAAGCTTCCCAGACTGCGCATGCAAATCTAGGAGAGATAAATCGAGGTTTTTAATGCCTCAAAACACGGAATTGAAGTCTAAAACAAAAGAAAGGGTCATCACATTCTCCACCTCTAAAACAATTATTCATCCTTGAACGGACATAGAAAAGTACCTAAGTCAATGAAAAGATAGGGATATATGCTCTGCATATCGGACTCGGACTCCTAGGTAGCTGCCTCAACAGGATGACACGAACCGAAGGATAACTCTTTGACCTCAACTGTCGAACATGCCGGTCTAGAATAGCTACCGGCTCCTCCTTGCAGGTCAAATCCTTATTCATATGGACAGTGCTGAAGTCTAAAATGTGGGATGGATCGACGTGATACTCCCAAAGCATAGACTCGTGAAACACTGGATGCAAAGTTGATAAACCTGGTGGCAATGCAAGTCTGTAATCTACCTCTCCCACTCGATCAAGGATCTCAAAAGGCCCAATGAACCTAGGGCTTAGCTTGCCCTTCTTCCCAAATCTCATCACGCCCTTCATGGAAGACACTCGAAGCAATACTTGCTCTCCAACCATGAAGGCCACATCACAAACCTTACGGTCGGCATAACTTTTTTTCCTGGACTGAGCTGAACAAAGTCTATCGTGAATGATCTTAACCTTATCCAAGGCACCGTGTATATCAGTACCCAACAATCAAGCCTCTCCCAGCTCAAAATGTCACTCCCTAACCTTGGGGAGCATGATCGGTGCACGACCGAGTGAACCCGGTCGAGAAAGCCTATCCAGTATTTCCTACCCGACTTATTCATGATCCGAAAACAGAACGTATCGCCATTTGTTAAACAAGGGAGAATCAATTATATAAATATGTAAATGTTGCTAGTTCATTTTTACTTAAACACAATATGCCATGGTTAAGTTATAATAAGTACATACAGTTAATAATCTAGTGGAGAAGAGTCTCAAAATACAACGTGATCCAATGACCAATCCGACACCATACATTACCCATATAAATGTCTATGTAGCCTCAAAGGATACAAAAGATCAACATGACAATGTCGGCAAAAAGGCCCCGACTACATCTAAAATTACAAAAATTTATACAAAAGAAGAACAACATAACCCCCGGGAGAAAGGGGGCTCAACAAGACTACTGTGAGGAGAGAAAGATAGCACCATTATCTGCGATCGATGCTATCTCCGATGAACCACCTACATCCATTCAAAGATGTAGCGACCCCGACAAAATACTTGTTAGTACTGTCGAATAGCACTAGTATGTAAGACAAACACAGATCTTAGTATGATGAACAGTGAAACAATTAGAAAGAAGTTATAAATAAATCAACATGTACTTCACAGGATTACAAGGAAACACCAAATAAGGATCACATAGTTCCGGTTCAATATTTCCATCTCTTTAGGTTAATAATCTTTAGTTCCAAGTGCCACAACTCATAATGCCACCGTAATTTTATGCGAAGTCTGGTCTCGACCTGACCGAATAAGCCATCCCAAGTGTGACATATCCAAATTCACAATAATAATAGAAATCCAACATACATGCCACCATGTGTACAACATGACATTTGCTCTCGGCTCGATCGGCTAAGCCATCTCACTTGGGACATAACCTCTTTCAGTTATTTATTTTATTTACATTTCTTTGCATCTTCCATTACTTGAAACAAACAACCTCATTTATTAAGTAGTTCTTGGCACTTGTACATATTTTATAATTAAAGTCTTATCCTTTTATTATTCGTACAAGTAACGTCATCATCCATGTTATTAAGTGTTATCACATGAATTTCAAGGTAAACACCTAGAAAAATTGTGGAACATAAATCTTTCAACCCAACACATTGAGGCAATCTGTTTAATATGATCAACTTGGGGCTCACACCAATTATTCAAACACCAAGAGTTCAATTCTAAGAAGAAGAGGGTTAGCCATACATACCTTGATTGAGTCTTTTTCCATAATTCTTACGACAAGTTCTCGAGCCTTTAGCACCTTCAGTCTATTTAATAATGCAGCACAATTGAACCCATCATTAGAAAATTGATCATAGCCCTAGCTCACTTGAACATTATGTGTTTGTTAGGGTCTCACAGCCCCTTTTTAGTGGAAGATTCCCCCAACCTATTCCCCATTCATTCCTATCTTCGTTTTAGCACTCCCCAACATATGACATGCATGCAAGGTAACCACCCTAATCCCCATGAATTACCTCACTAGTGGTCCATTTTAGCTACAATACGGAATTGAGACCTTGGGTGATGGAAGCATACCTCTTGGAGGGGAGACCTAGGTGCTGTGTTTGTTATTCTTCAAGAAGTTTAGGCTAGGATCTGATGAACAATTGATGGGGACCCCTTCCCCTCTCTTTGATCCTCCTTTCTTACTCTAATTATCAGAGAAAATACGCTAAAATGGCTTAAGGGGATGTTTCTATCGCAATAGGGATCGAGTATTAAGTTAATGGTATGGGTGCCCCGACATAGTTTTGCAGTCACATATGCGGTCCGAAAAGTGACCACAGAAAGAACCTTAAGAATTTAAGTTTCTTGACTGAGTGTGCGACAGGTGTGCGGTCCGCATATCTATTCTGTAATCGTATAATGCACTGCAGAACTTCCCTTCGCAAAAATCAAGGAAGATATGCAATCAATATGCGGCCCGCATAGAGGCTACGTGATCGCATAATTAGGCTGCATAAATGGCCTTAAAATTGGCCAAATTTTTGTTTCACTTTGAGGCCATTATGCGGTCTGTAGGGTGATTATGTAGCCGCATAATGGGACGCATAAACGCGTTCTTTTGAGAAAAAGTTTCCTCAAGTATTTAGGGTATTGTTCAATCCAAAAAGTCCGAACCGCGGCAAGAATTCAACTTAACACCATGAAATCCCGAGTTTTTAGGTTAAGAATTTTACGGGTCTTTACACATACCACCCAACTGGCGATCGACACCATATACCATATAATGCCTTATAAGGAGTCATCTAAATGCTCGACTGATAGTTGTTATTGTAGGAAAACTTTGTTAATGGCAAGATCTGATCGCAAGAACCTCCAAAGTCAATAACACATGCGCGGAGCATATTTCCAAAATCTGAATAATACACTCGAGATGTCTGTCTGTATGACGATGAAATGTTGTGCTCAACTCGACTCGCATACCCAAATCATATTGTACGGCCTTTCAAAATGCATGGTAAACTGCATACCTCGGTCAGAAATGATAGACACGGGCACACCATACAGATAAGTGATCTCTCAGATATAGATCTCAGCCAATCGCTCCGAAGTATAGGAAACTGCCTCAAGAATGACATGCGCTGACTTAGTCAGCCTATCCACAATAACCCATACTATGTCAAACTTCCTCTGAGTCAGTGGGAGTCCACCAATGAAGTCCATAGTGATACGTTCCCACTTCCACTCTGGATTTCTGAAACAAACCACCGGGTCTCTGATGCTTATACTTTACCTTCTGACAATTCAAATACCGAGCTACATATGCAATAATATCCTTCTTTATCCTTCTCCGCCAGTAATGCTTCCACAAGTCCAGATACCTCTTGTGGCACCCAGATGAATAGCACACCAGGAACTATGGGCCTCCTCTAGAATCAACTTACGAAGTCCATACACACTAGGCACACAAACTCGATCCTGCATCCTCAAAACTCCATCTTCTCCAACTGTAACCTGCTTGCCATCTCCTTGTCGTACTGTGTCCCTAAGGACAAGAAAATGAGGATCATTATACTGCCGATGTCTGATACGCTCAAATAATAAAGACTGAGTGATTGTACAAGCTAGAACATGGTTGGGCTTAGAGACATCCAACCTCACGAACTGATTGGTCAAATCCTAAACATCCAAAGCAAGCGGTCTCTCAATGATAAGAATATATGCAAGGATACCCATACTATTCGACTTTCTACTCAACGTATAGGCCACCACATTGGCCTCCCCGAGATGATACAAGATGGTGATATCATAGTCTTTCAATAGATCTAACCACCTTCTCTACCTCAAATTGAGATCCTTCTACTTGAACAAATACTACAAACTCTTATGATTCATGAACACCTCATACGACATGCCATATAAATAATGCCTCCAAATCTTCAGCGCGTGAACAATGGCTGCTAGCTCCAAATCATGAACTGATAATTCTTCTCGTGAATCTTCAATGTCTTGCCCCATTTTTCTCGTAAATCAGGTTTATGACATTTGTAAGGACAACTTGTTCCCATTGCTAATTGGGTTTGCATTTAAAGATTCACCACCTAATGATTAGAGTACATTAATACACCAAAGGGGTTTGATTCGAGCAACCATAGATAGGGTAAGGTCTTGAAATTATCCTAAGAGGAAGGTGTTATGCACCCCTCAGAATCCACTAATGTGGTTCCCAGCCAGATAATTATTGTGAATTTAGGTGCAAATAATATGTAGACAAATAAAATTTCAAATAAGATGGGATTTTCACATAATGGTTTAAAAATAAACAAATTTGGAAAGAAGAATTAGAAAAGCTAATTTTTAAATGAAAGAGTTGAAATTATTAAAATAGGTAAAGAAATAGAGGGAGGAGGATCCTAGGTATTAAAAATATGGATCATCCCACATAATGTCTGGTAATCACTCCTCAATGAGGGACTACATATGACATTATCACGTGGTCATCATATACATATCTACCATTCCTACCCCGTTAAGCTATTAAAGCGCTGAATGGTCTCGATTATTTATTGCATGCTATTACCCGTCCCAATCATATTAGTCTCGGGGGAAATTAGGACTACTAATCCTAAAGGGAAGGGATATTGTGCTTATTTGAGGTTTTAAAAGGTAAAAATCTAAGGCGACATACAAAACACATATTGCACATTTAAGGGGAAGCATATAAACAAACAGAGGCTCAATTACACTTCCTTGAACATGAAAGCACATAATTAGCATGACTTTCACATACTGGTTAAGGTCTGATTAAATACCAAATATGAGAGAACGTAGGGGTTGAGGCATACTAATTTATTACATAATTTAGATAAGAAGCTCGAATCAGGCCTACATGCTGGTTCTAATTAATAAATCAGATTCAGTTTATAGTTATTACCATATGGCTTGCCTAAGTATAGTATGGCTTAAAATAAATTGTTTGAATGCATACTTGTTAAACTTGCTAAGTGAGGGAATCGGATTATTAAAAGAGAGGCATAATTTAACAAATTGATTATAAGTTCTGCAACTAACAGTATCCATTGTTGTTGGTTTTATATCAAACACTAAGTGAGGCGAATCAGATTCGATTAGAAATTCCTATAGACATGCTTTCTATACGTTGCTAATTTTAAACTTTATAGACATGGGGGGGGGGGGGTAAAAATGCAGAAGCCTTATAGAAATAATATTTAAATGCATGAGGCTTTTGTTTTAAGACCTATAAATATGGTATCTAGGTGTAATTGAATATGTAGAATTGAACAATCCTACATGCATAAATTCTTTACGAAGTTGGATATGCAGAATTCAGAATAGACCATAAGCACGATTTCTATTTGAATATGCAACATTTAGAATACCTATAGACATGGTTACTATGTGAAGATTGGATATGCAGGAATATAGTAGTCATATAGTCATGATTTCTATATGTATTTGAAATATGCAAAAAAAATATTTATTACAACTTATTATAGATCAGAATAAATAAAATTACACCAGAAGAGTAAAAAAAAATACAACCAAATGAGTACCTGATTCAAGACTTCCTATCTGAGTTATGAGATAGACTAACTCAAAAACCACTAATCTAAAGTCTTTCTCCAATCTGAGTGTGTCAAAGTTCCCTAAGAGACTCAATGGGACTCCGGGCAATGCTCACACCCAAGTTGTATTACCAGAATATGGATAAGTACAGTGTGGAAGGGCCAACCCTCAAGTGTCCAAGTTCATAAGGAGCTCAAAGGGTCCTAAGTCAAGGCTAACAAGAGGGGGGCGGAACTTAAAGTCTAGGAGAAAGTGAAAGTGAAGAACAGATCTTGAAGAAATAGGGAAGTAAAGGAAAAAGGAAAGGGGTGTTGGGAAATAGTTACAGAATTAACAACTTCACACAAAAAGGGATTCAGGAGTTGGGGCTGATTGCATAGAGCCCTTGTGCTTGGGCATTAGTTGATTTTGGGCATGCATAGCATCATGGAATGCTGTTATGACCATAAAATCAACTAGAATATACAACATACAATGATAAGATAAGGTTATGATCCTAGGGGATCAAGATTGAGTCATAGACAGTAATACTTTAATAATGTCATGCCTCAAACAACCATTAGTGTCAAACATACTTAGAATACACAATAGAAGGCAGAACATGCAGAATGAAAATTCTAAGCAAGTACTGAACTAAACACATAATTAGGCAGTCATGAAGAGAGCGATATTAAATAAACACATAGTTGTGATGCTGAATCTTAATTAGAACATACCAGTTCAAAGATAGCAAATAGAGAAAGAAGTAGGTAGCAAGACTTGAAAACATGCCACAGTGAGAAGAGAGAATACTTTTAGGTATGAATATAAGTTCAGAAAAACTATTAGTGTTTGTGTTTAGAAAACTAAGAGTCTTCGTGTGTTTTGTGTCAATTAAAGAGTTAGGTATTTATCGTGTGAAAACAGGCAGAAAATAAGGTAAGATTGTAGTTAAAAAATAATTAGGGAAATATGTCAATTAAAATCAAATTAGTATCAAAGACTTCCTTTAATTAAGGAATTAAATCATACGGTAGCATGCAAGCGCTAAATAAGGGAAGAAATCACATAGGGTTGAATATGACCAATAAGAAAATACTTTCAGTATAGTACGAGTACACATAAGGTAATAAGGGCTAGGTTAATCAGACTTTAATCAAGGAAAGGCTGTAAGAATTCCATACCAATGTAATCAAGGTAAGAGGATCAAATCAACTTAAGTAGAAAAGATAGGGGTCCGAAGTTCAAAAGAAAATATTCCAACAAGTCCAAGAAACAAGGAAAATCAATACAATAAGGAAAGAATCAATTACAAGAGTACAATCAGAATTATAGAGAGATTTGAAATCAGTCCACACTCAAATATTATTTTGAGAGGAAAATTTAACCTATAAAGAGTGCATAAGCATTAAGCATGCGAGGTTGAATTTCAAGACAATGAAAAGTGTCATGCAATTGCAAAAAAATCAGTATGTAGTGAACAAAGAAGAGGGGGAGTATCAAATAGCATGCAGAATGTCTAGTAGAGAGACCTTAAAGAGTGTAGCAGGGAATTAGAATCATATAAAGAAACAAGGTTGAAACAAATATTCTGAAACTCAATCGAGCATTGGATGAAACAATCTTCAGAAACTGAATAGGTCCAAAGAAGTTAGGGTTTTGACATCAGATAAGCTCAAAGATAACGAACAAACAATCACATAGCGAATAGTCTCAATACTCAGATAAAATCCCATATTTTTGGGTTTTCATCATCAATCAAGAAAATCAGGCAAAACTATCAACAAAGGAAATAAAATCAGAAACCTTAAGAAGAACTAAGGCTTGTAACATAAAGAAACCAGTAGAGGAATAACATGAGAAATACAGTCGGAAAATCAACATAAGAAACATAGTAGGAGAATAACAAAAAAGAAAACAGTCGAAGCACAACATGAGAAATACAGTAGAAGGACACATAAAGAAGCATAATAGAAGGAACTCATAGGTATTACAGTAGAAGAAACAATATAAGAAATATAGTAGAAGAAACGCATAAGAAATACAGTAGAAGAAATACATAGGAAATACAGTAAAACATGCTAAAGATAAGAGAAACTTTAAAGGATAACTTAACGAAACTGTAGATCGAAAAAAAATGAAGTCGCCGAAGGTATAGTTTTGAAAGAACTTTGAGAAAAATGTTTAAAAGCTTAGAGAAAACATAGATATACAACGGATCTAAAATAATCGGAAAAACCTCGAAGGGTTAGGGTTTCAAAAGAACCCAAGTAGAGAAAGGCTTAAAAAAGTCATTGATCTGAGCTGGAGAAGTCGAGATAAGGTTCGAATAACCATGGCTAGCCGCAGCCTGCTCGAAGACGGTCATGGAACTCAAATCAAACAAAGTCTGGGCCAAGCTTCCTCATGGTGAGGCCTTGAAACCACGGTAACCAGGCGTGTAGGAGATATGGGAGGCCAGTATATGACTTCAATGGCTTTGAAAGCCATGGATTCCGATGGTTCTAGGGTGAAAGTGGAGAGAGGAGGCTAGGGTTTGAGAAGCTTCAAGAGAGAATTGAGAGAAGAGGGGGATTCTAGGGCGGCTAGGGATGCAAAATGATTAGGGTTTGGGGTAAGGGGAAATTAAAAAAGGAAAGACTAAAAGGTGGCTGTTGATCATTTTGATCAACAACCTAGATTGAATGGGGCATCCGGACGGGTTGTTTAGAAGGGTCGTGGGTTGGTTAGATTAGGTAATTGGGTTGGATAATTGGGTTTAATTATAGGTCCAAATCCAGCTACAATTGAAATGCAAATGGCTATCATTTAAATAGCCATTTTTCCTCATTTATTTTATAAAAATAATAAATAATTTTTGGAAGTAAATTAAAGGCACCAAAATTATTAGTAGCATATCATTAACAATTTGAAGATACTGAACTTAATTTTTATAAATATAAATGCAATTAAGTCTTAAAAGGGGCTAATATTACAATTTTATGTAATTTAGATTTAAAAATACTAAATAAATTCGAAAAAATATGTAAAAAATATATTAGCTATGTTTTAGTATAAATACGAGAATTCCATAAATTAATTACCAAAATGATAATTTTAGGAATAATTATTGAATTTTTCTTAACAAAATAAGGGAATAAATTGATTTAAAACAATCTTTTAAAAATTAGGAAAAAATAATAAAACATTGGGACAAACTAATATATACATATACATGCTATTTGAAGATGTTTTGCATATTAAAAATATAAAAAGAAATTGGGTGTCAACATTCAACTGTCGCGAAGCATATGCAATAACCTTGCCATTCTGCATCAATACCGCACCAAGTCCAATACGAGATGCGTCACAATATACCATATATGACCCTGAACCTGTAGGCAACACCAACACCGGTGCCGAAGTCAGAGTTGTCTTGAGCTTCTGAAAGCTCGCCTCACACTTGTCCGACCACCTGAACAGGGCACCCTTCTGGGTCAACTTGGTCATCGGCGATGCTATAGATGAAAACCCCTCCACAAATCAACGGTAATAACTCGCCAAACCCAAGAAAATCTGGATATATATAGCTAATGTGGGTCTAGGCCTGTCCTTGACCGCTTCAATCTTCTTGGGATCCACCTGGATACCCTCTACTGACACAACATGACTCAAAATTTCAAAAACTTAGCATATAACTAACTGTCTCTCAGTGTTTGAAGAACGATCCGAAGATGTTGTTCATGCTCCTCTCGGTTGTGGGAGTAGATCAAAATATCATAAATAAAAACAATCACGAAGGAATCCAGATAGGTCTTGAACACTCGGTTTATCAAACCCAAATGATATCACTAGAAACACTTAATGCCCGTATCGATTACGTAAAGCTATCTTAGGGACATCAGATGCCCTAATCTTCAACTAATGGTAGTCAGATCGCAAATCAATCTTCGAAAAAACCTTGGCGCCCTGAAGCTGATCAAATAAATCATCAATAATTGGCAATGGATACTTGTTCTTGATGGTGACTTTGTTCAACTATCGATAATCTATCCACATCCTCATCGATCCATCCTTCTTCTTAACAAACAACACCGGCGCACCCCAGGGTGAGACACTAGGTCTAATAAAGCCCTTATCAAGCAAATCTTGCAACTTCTTTCCTTCAAGTCTTTCAACTCTGGTGAGGCCATATGATACGACATAACAGAAATGGGCTGATGCCGAGAGCCGAATCAATGCAAAGTCAATATCTTTGTCGGGTGGCATCCCCGACGGTTTGCAGGAAATACCTCTGGAAACTCCCGAACAACTGGAACAGAATCCATAAAAGGAACCTAAGCACTAGAATCACGAACATAAGCCAAATAAGACAAATAAGCCAAACACCCCTTTTCAACTATACACCGAGCCTTTATATAAAAAATTACCCTCTGATAGAATGACCATGAGTCCCTCTCTGCTCACTGAGGCAACCCCGACAAGGCTAAGGCCACATTCTTGGCATGACAGTCCAATATAGCATGGTAAGGTGACAATTAATCCATCCCCAAAATGACATCGAAATCCACCATATCAAAAACTAAGAGATCTACACTAGTCTCAAGACCGCCAATAGCAACCATACACGAATGATAAACACGATCTTCAATAATAGAATCATGTACTGGCATGGACACATACACGCGATCACTCAAAGAATCACAAGGCACAAACAAATATGGAAACATAGGAGTCTGTAGACCCTGGATCAAATAGAACTAAATCATCTCTACTCAAAACTGAAATAGTACTTGTGATAACTGCATCAGAGAACTCCAAACTGGTACGGTCTGGACGGAACCTCATCATTAAAATCAACTCGAGGCTCCACCGCTGGTGCTGTTGCTCGAGCTTTAGGCTGAGCCATGCCCTTGCCTCCGCCTGTAGCATGGCCTCATGCTCGTCCTTTGCCCCTCGCAGTAGTTGACACTGAGGGCTCGGGCTGCTGATCAGCTGATAAAGTAGTACGTGTTCTCTCTATTTGTGAAAGAGCATAGTAGAAGTTCAATTAGCATTGAGAGATCAAACCACACGATAGAGATAAATAGAAGTGAAATTGCTCCTAACTCAGTAGCCTCTAGGGATAAGCACAAACGTCTCTGTACCGATCCTTCAGACTCTAACAAGTTTGTTTGTGAATCGTGAGACCTAGGCAACCTAATGCTCTGATACCAACTTGTCACGGCCTGAATTTCCCACCTTCGGGGCTGTGATGACGCCTAACATTGCACTCGCTGGGCAAGCAAACATTACAAAATATTTTATCTTTTTCCTTTGTTCTTTTATAATTAAAATTTAACAAGAACTAAATCAGCGGAAATAAAAGCAAAAGTACATGATTTAACTAATTACTCTTATACTAATAACGAACACAGAAATAGATACCACCCAGAAACTGGTGTCACAACTCACGAATACTACAAGTAATGGTTTGAAAGAAAAATATATTTGTCTTGGAGAAAGTAAAAAAGAAATAAAGTAAAGATAGGAGGGGATGCTAGGGCTTGCGGACGCCTGAAGGACTATCTTGGGTCTCCTAAAAGCAGTAACAGCAACCAACCTTTTGTCACACCTCCCTTTATACTCACACATGTAAGTATAAATGTAATTGTGCCACTGTTTAATACTACACCCCGAAAGGGATATAATAATAATTAGTAAAGGAGTTTTTCCACTTAAAGGACAGTCGGAACGGGATCAATTTATTTAATTATTCAGAGTCGCCACTTGGAAAAATAATGGTGTCTCAAGTCACCGGTTTAATCCCGAACCGAGAAAATTTATGACTCTGTATACAGTCTGCGAAACTAGAAACCTGGATAAGGAATTCTGTTAACCGGGAGAAGGTGTTAGGCACTCCCGAATTCCGTGGTCTTAGCACGGTCGCTCAACTGCAATTTTTGCTTTTATCCGATTTCTTTATATATTTTAATTAGGTGCTACTAATGTTCCGCTTTTCAATTTTAAAAGAATTGCGACGTCACGAAAACACATTTCGAGTCACACCGCAACCGGTACGCCTGTGACTTTAATGTATTTCAGTTTCGCCGAGAGTAAGATTTGGGTCACATAAATGCGCACCCATAATTAGGAAAGTATTTTATTAAAGTCGTCCCTAAAGAGTCTATCGTGTTGTTAACTTTGGGAAAGACCGTGAAATTTACTAAACGGTCCTTCCAAGTCTAATTTTATATAACAAATAATCGAAGGCCCCGCAATCGTGTATTTAGTGCAGCGAGGCTCGTCTCATTATTTTAGAGGTCATACACAGAATAGCTAGATTTTCTATTATTTTGTTTTTGTATCAAAAGGGAAAGAAAATCCTAATTTATATTATTAAGAAATTTGCCTTAATCTACCAATTAAACATTGATGGGCCTAATACCATTTTAACCTATTATCTAAGAATCCAATTTAGACTTGGGTTTCCATATTCAGGCGCCGGGCTCAAACAGAAAAAGAAAGCAGATTAATCATACAAATTAACAATGAATCTAACGTAAAACAGTGTATCAACTCTTATTTAAATATCAGGCGTGAACATGTATCAGCTTTTGTTTGAAATGATTGAACCTTTTACATATCAAATTCTACATGGGCTACTGCTTGTTGTATTCTTTGCAAAAAAAAACTTTAGTGTGAATAAATTATCTTAAGAACAATTGAATCCATAATTATCCAATTTATACCTAAAATACAAAATTAAACAAACATATTTTTTCCAGATTCCATTCCACACACTAATTACTTAAAACTATTCCAAATATAACTATTAACCTTGATATTACAAATGAATTCTAATTACCAGAAAATTATACAAAGTATAAATAATACCTAAATATTATATCCAGGCCAAAAGATATAGCCTAATCAATAGTTCTCTTATACAAAGGTAATGCAATTGTAAATAAGCTCGACAGACGCAACAGTAATAAAATACAATGAGATAATTGTAATTTAATCAAAGGTAATATAGAGAGAGCCAAGCAGAACTTCATTTTTCATTTCGAATCAAGAGGCTACAATGACAGGGATGTGTACCTGGAGCAAATGAAATTGAAGGTATAAAGGAAGAAAGTTGAATCTGAAATCTCAATTCCAAATCTGAAAATTAACTAACTTTATGGGATTTTTCTAAGATTCCTATAGCTAAAAATTCTAAAAGAGACCTCTAACAATCAGCTTCAACCCCCCTTTATTAATGCTGAAAATACCTATTTATAGGCACAAAAGAAAATCTGAATTTTTATTAAAAACCCTCCAAATCTTGACTTGTTGCACAAGTTAGTGCAATTAATTCATTGAATTCTACACTAAGACCCATTCTAGAATACTCTACCATGTTCTATTTCCCTTGCATTACCTATTGTGCCATCATTCTCTTTTATTATTAACTAAGATGCCTTTTGTTATGCCCAAAATACCCTAAAAGCTCTATATTTATAACAACTATGCCAATTCCTATCCCAATTGTACCCTTTTCCTTCTAAACTTATTACAACTATACCAACTCCATTTTCCCAATTCACCCCTACTTCTTAAGGCTAATTACATTCCTAAATTCTGTAATTTATCCCTATTTTAACCCATTTTCAGATTTGTATTTAACAAATAGCCACAATTAAGTGACTATTGCTCAATTAGCCGATTGGCCCTATTAACTACTTTAAATTCAGATTAATTCACTAATTAAATTCACATTACATCAATAGCCAACCCTAGGTAATCTTACAAACATAGCCATTTTTGATCTATTACTCAATTAACAAGACCCGGGAAACAATTTGATAGATGGTGAGTCTTATTAATCGAAGCAACTAATCGCTTTTGAATCTATCAAGAAAGACACCTTAGGTGGATACTAATCACGTGATTGTAATTATCGACCTAACTTGAATCTAAAATAGTCTAAGGGACAATCTAATAGTTGAACTAACAGCTATAACCAATCGACCCTAAGTGTTCAATCAATATCGAACTCACTAAATTTAAACCAATTACAAAAACAATTACACTAATTTGTTAATCAACTTGAATTTACTGATCTTTCAACACTATCAAAAATAGACTCGCAAACAAGTAATAATCAAAGATGAATCAAAATCAGAAATTAAAAGAAGACAGAAATCAATACCAATTAACTAACATGATCAAACACTATCTAAAACAGATTCACTAATCATCGAAACAGCATGTACAAACAGATTCAAATTTAACAAATTCAACAATTAACAAGTAATTCCCAAAAATAGAAACTAATATTTTTAACAGCAATCTAACATAATCTAAAAATCCAAAAATTGCTAAACAATACTAATAGAAATCAGAACTAAAAATCAAACAAAACTAATAAGAATCAAAATTAATAGCAAATCTAACAATCTAACATTGATATTAGTACAAAAAACAAGAAACAATTCACAATATATTTATTCGACTAAACATAAAAATAGATTTATAGTGTATTTATCATTGTCTTAGGAAATTAACAAAACTAACCATTTAGTAAAATAACAGAAACTAATATTGAAAATCGATGCATCAAATCAGAAACGATGATAACAAAAATTGAATTCCTTGACATATCAAAATTGTAACACAAAATTAGCAGAGGAGAAGAAAGAATAAAATTTCTTAGCTTTTCCGCCGCTTTCTTCTTTATTCTATTTTCTGATTTTTCTTCCGTTTTTCTTCATTTTTCTTCTTTTCTTTTTGTTTTCTTCAATTATTCCCTCTTTTCCTTGAATCTTTCTTCATATGAGCCTTCAAATCTTGAAAATCGTCGTCCTTCTTAAAAAAAATCTCGGGCAGCTTTTGTTCTTGCCGATTCCCGCGGCTTTTGACTCGATTTCTTGTGTAACGATGCAAAAGAATAGTGGGGTGACGTTTTTGGGTGGTTTTGATGGTGGCGGCGCAGTGGGAGAGGGTGGCGGCGCCAACTAGGGTTTGTTGTTTGGAGGTGTTTCGGTTGGTTTTGAAGAGAACTAGTGGTGGGGGAGTGATAAGGAGGGAAAGGGGGTTGTTTTGGTGTAATTTTGGCCGGGAAAGGTGGCCGGCCGCCGCCACACGCGGCGGAAACCTAGGCGGCGGCCAGGGTTGGAGAAGAGAGGAGGGCGGCTGTTTTGGGAGAGATGACAGAATGTATAGGTTTGTTTTGTTAAGGTTATGTTTGGTTATGTTTGGTTTTTGGTTATACTTAGGTTGTAATGGGGTTTTGGAGCCATTAGATTGAAAATCAATGGACGGCTGAGATTAAAGGAAAGGGGGGAACCGGGTAGGGATTGGGCTGGAGCGATTGGGCTATTGGGCGGCTGGGGCTGGGAGCTAAGGATCGTTTGGGCTGGTGTTAATTTCGGGCCCAAATCTTTTGTATTGTACCTCTTGCCTTTGTATTTTGTGTTTTGTTCTTTTTGTATGTATTTTTATTTTTTTTTTGTATTTTTGTATTTCAAATTTGTTTGTATTTTCTGCATTTTAATTATTTTGTAATTATTTGGAACTAATTAAAACTAACTAATTACCCCTTTTTTTTGCAATTTTCAATTTAAAAAGCTAACTAATTTTTGATTTTTTCTTTAATTTGTTAAAAAAAATGAATTAACTTCCTAAGAAAAATGTAATTTTTGTATTTTCATTTATCACACGCAAATAACATGCAAACAACTAACACAAAATTCACACAAAATTTAAAAAATCATTTATTTTGAATTTTATAGGAATAACTCATGTGTAGGGTAAAAATCACGTGCTCACAGCTGCCCCTCTTTGCTCGGGGACACGAAGAGTTTCCGTGCAAAGATAAGTGAGCAACTATAAACGATTTTTACCCGTTCGAGTACTCCATTGTGAAGCATTTTGAAAAGCTTTGACCGCCCCCTGCTTCAGAGGTTGCCTACATATCCTCGGCTAAACAGGAATCAGGTCAGTGTAGTTCGGGGAGGTCTGGTAGCTGGGACTACCAAGGACTGTGATTTCACTGCTGTTGCTGTTGTTACTGCCGTCATTGCTGGCTGACCCCTTATTACACCATGGTAAAAATAAAAGAAGCTAGCCTAAGCTACAGCCTATGAATTACAAAAATCCTATCTATGTCTTCCAACTTGTCTTTTTGTATTTTCTTGATCTTGTGTCTTGTATTCCTTGCCACGACATCCTTGTTATTGCATTCAACTTGTATCTTCTCTCCAATGGCATTCTTGTTATTGCCTTGAACTTGTTCAACCTCCACCGGCATTCTTGTTATTGCCTTGAACTTGTTCAACTTCTTCAATATGAAGCATTCGTCCATTCTCCAGGTGGACTTCTGCTTGTGACAAAATAAACAACCACAGAAAGATTTTTCTGCCCCAATATGGTGACTGGGCACATCATGTTATTGCATGTCCGAATTTTTTCATCATATTTTTTTTTTCTTCTTTTCATATTTTTTCTTTTTTTTCTTTTTCTTTTTCCCTTTTTTTTTCTTTTTAAATGCAGATATGTATGAAATGCGATGCATAAAAATATTCCCGTATTTGAAGGTGGGCACCTAACAGAAATTAAACGTGCAATGAAGAAATGTATTCCCGTATTAGAAGGTGGGCGCCTAACAGAAATTAAACGTGCAATGCGATGCAAAAAATATTCCCGTATTTGAAGGTGGGCACCTAACAGAAATTAAACGTGCAATGCAAAATGCAGAAAAGTATTCCCGTATTAGAAGGTGGGCACCTAACAGAAATTAAACGTGCAATGCGATGCAGAAAATATTCCCGTATTAGAAGATGGGAACCTAACAGAATTTAAACGTGCAATGCAGAAATGTATTCCTGTATTAGAAGGTGGGCGCCTAACCGAAATTAAATTGCCATTCCATTCTTCAGGCGGGCACCTGACTCCAACAACAAACTTCGAAAATAAATCGCCATTCCATTCTCCAGGCGGGCACCCTGACTTCAACAACAATTTAAAACTTCAACTAAAACTTAAAGTAAAATGCCATTCCATTTTCCAGCGGGCACCCCGATTTCAACAAAAAACTTAAAACTTCCTCTAAAACTTAAAGTAAAATGCCATTCCATTCTCCAGGCGGGCACCCTGACTTCAACAAAAACTTTTAAAAAAAATAAATTGCCATACCATTCTTCGGGCGGGCACCCCGACTTCAACAACAAACTTTGAAAATAAATTGCCATACCATTCTTCGGGCGGGCACCCTGATTTCGACAACAATTTAAAACTTCCTCTTTTTGGTATTTTCTTTTACCAATTGTCTCTCATCTGTGAATTTCTCCACTTATCGTCAAACTTTCCTCTTTTTTGGGTGTTTTCTATTTTTCCACATTGCTCACATTCACTTTAAAGTGAATAATGACACTTTGTTCCTGCATGAATCATGAAACAAAATTTATTAGATATAAACTGCTGGCAACTGGCATCTGCCGCCCCTGCCTCTTATTGCTTTCCTCTTTTTGCTTTTTCTTCTGCTGTATAACTTTCAACCGCTTATCCCTTGCAGGACTCTTTTTGTATTTTCTCACTTTTCTATTTTTTGTTTTGTTTTCTTTTCCTTTGGCCATGTTTTGTCAAGCTTCCTTATTTCCTTCCCAATTCTTCCTTTCTGATCCAGTGTTGTTTTAACTTTCATTATCAGGAGCTGGTAGTTAGCTCTTAAGAGATAAACAATGAAATGCATAAAAATGAAAGAAATGTAAGGGTGTTTTGGAGAGATGACAGAACTTATCTGGGTATTTGCTGGCTGATTCCGCTGACCATGCCATGTATTTAAACTCTGACCCAATTCGTTCCAATCATTATTCTGACTCTGAATTGCCTTTGACCCAAACCGATACTCTTTTTTGTTGCCTTTTCTCTTTTCTGATAGTCCTCACGATCGCCTTAAGGTGCCTCGAAAGGTTTTCACCAATAGAACTCTCTCATTTATTCTCTCAACCTAACAATCATCTCACAGTGCCGATTAAGGTTTTCACTTGATGAGACTCTCTCATTTTATTTCTCTCAAACTCACAATCGCCTCACAGTGCCGGTTAAGGTTTTCATTGATGAGACTCTCTCATTTTTCGTTTTTCCATTTTTCCTTTTTGTATTTTGTTTTCTGTACCACGGGTATTATCTGATGCTTCGCTCCTCCTTCGTTGTATTTGTTATCATTTCAAAATTGATCAGAAGGTCTTTCTTATGACTGTAACGTGGTTTTTGGATGGGTTAAGAAAGAAAGGTATAAAGGCTCAAAATTTCACGAGGGTTAAAAAACATTTACAACTCTCGGAATTATTAAACATAACTTCTGCCCCAGTTTCAATATGTGGGGAATTTTTGGATTTTTTCTTTATTGTGACTGAACCTCAGAGAGGCTGCCTACGTACCCTTTCGGGATCAAGTCGGACGTAGTTCATCCAACTTCATTAGTTAGATGGATTTCCTTTTGACTTTTTCCCGATTTTTGTCTTTTTCTTTTTCTTTTTCTTTTTTTTTTATTTTCATTCGGTCATCACTTCCCATTTTGTCAATTTTAATCTTCATTTTCCTTATTGCGCTATAAGCGATTCCGAGAGAGGGGTATGAAAGAAAATATTCATTAAGGCTCAAAAGGGGTTGTCAATGGATAAAGTGTTTGGATAGAGAATAAAACGCCTTCGTCATTTCAATTCCAAAATCACAACAAAATACGGAACATACAATTGAAAAGGAGTCATACATAGTATCTTTTGACCGCGTCTGAGTTGATAGCAGTCTCTACGCACTTTCCTTTCAACATCTGTTAAATATAATGCTTCATTGGACAACACCCACGATACCACAAATAGTCCCTGCCAATTTGGCACAAATTTGCCCTTTGCCTCGACCCAATGCGGTAAAGTAACCTGTAACGACCCGACCCGTCGTTACGGGAATTTACCACTCCGTCATGTTGCAATTACAAGTTTTATGCTTTTATATCAGTGTTAGGGTCTATCGGGTGATTTAGGAGTGATTTGGATTGAAAATGAGGCATATAGCCTTTTTGAAGGAGACTTGAATAAGGAAAGTCAACCCGGAGTTGACTATTTGGTTAGAGGGCTCGGAATCGAATTCTGATGATTCGGTTAGTTCCGGGAGGTCATTTATGACTTAGGAGAGTGATCGGAAGTGAATTTGGAGGCCCGGTGTAATTTTAAGCTTGAATTGGCCAAAGTTGAATTTTGGCGATGTCCGATCGGTAGGTGAGATTTTGATCCGGGGGTCGGAATGGAATTCCGACAGTTGCAATAGCTCTATTAGGTGATTTTGGATGTGCCTGCAAAATTTCAGGTCATTCGGACGTCGTTTAGTCGGGTTTTTGATTGAATGCGTAATTCGGAAAGTTTTAAGGAATTTAGGCTTGAATCCGTGTGTAATTGGTGATTTTGATGTTTAGGATGGTGTTTTTATGATTGGAACAAGTTTGTATCGTGTTTTGGAGTATGTTGGTGGTTTTCGTTGGGGTCCCGGGGGCCTCGGGATGAATTCGGGGGTCCAAACGGACCATTTCTTGTATTTTTGAACTGCTGTTGGCTGCTGGTTTTGTTGCAGACGGATGCTCTATGCGATCGCATAGAGTAGATGCGATCGCATAGAAGGATGAAAGTGAGCCCCAGAGTTGTTCTATGCGATCGCGTAACAGGAGATGCGATCGCATAGGTATGGAACCTGGCACTCTGCGATCGCAGGGTCACTTGTGCGAACGCATAGGGTAAAATGATCCGGGGTGCCTAAGAAGCTAGTGTTCTATGCGATCGCGTGGTCGGTTTGCGATCGCATAGTAGTAATTTGGAGCCTGGGTGAGATGTTCTATGCGATCGCGGAGAGGTAGTGCGATCGCATAGCCTTAATTATTTCGAGCTATGATTTGTTCTATGCGATCGCAAGGATGGGATGCGATCGCATAGTGTAAACGGCCCAGGCAGTGAATTAAAACCAGAAACATTTCACATACGGGTTTCATTCATGAAACCTCCATTTTTGAGTTCCAAGAGGAGAAATTGACGGGAGATTGCTAGGAAATCATCGGGGTTTCGTTGGAGGTAAGTTTTGTGGCTTAATTACATCATTTTAACATGAAATCCTTGGTTAATTCTCTGTAAATGGGAGATTAAATGTGGGTTTTAACCCTAGGCCTAAATTGTAGAAAAACAAGGATTTGAGTGGGCAAATGGAGTCCGATTTTGGTAAAATTTATATGCCTAGACTCGTATTGAGATGAGGGTTCCGAATATGTGACTTTCGTAATTTTTCGAGAAACGTACCGAAAGTCGGATTTTGGCAACTTTGGGAATTTTGGTGTAAATTGAGTTATTTCGAATGGGTTGTGTTTAATTAGCCTATATTGATGCATTCTCATTGATTTTGAGCAGATTCGGCATTCAAGGTGATTGAATTGCGAGGCGAGCGCAAGGCGGATTAAGGCTTCTATCGGATCGAGGTGAGTGGTGGTAGTAAATAATGTGCTGAGGGTTTGAAACCCCGTACTTGCACTTTACAGTGCTATGTAGAGATGAAACACTCGTCATGTGACGGGCGTGGTGGCATTGTGATTTGGGGATTGGACTTGGTCATTCCCGACTAATAGTATTCTGTGTATTATGACTGATAATGAGATTATAAATGTGTAGTTGGGCTAATAGCCATGTTTGGGGCCTTGTGCCGATCTGTAGAACATTAGGGGACCTGTAGAGTTAGGCGACCCTTAAATCATGCTGGCTACATACACCCGGCCGTAGTATATCATGTTGGATACATAAACTCAGCCGTAGTTATAACTGGATAATAAGGCTAAAAGCCATGTTTGGGGCCTTGTGCCGATCTGTAGAGAATTAGGGAACCTATAGAGCTAGGTGACCCTTATATCGTGTTGGGAACATACACTCAGCCGTAGCTCTAGCTGTATAGAATAACATGAGCCCGTACTAGATGTGTACATTGAGGGAGATTATCAAGGGTGAAATTCCCTGTTCTAGCTGAGTGGGCCTGAAAGGCCAAGTCTATACCGATTGAGATGAGATAGGGTCGAGGACCCACTATGAGATGTTATAGTGGGCCTGAAAGGCCAAGTCTATATTGGCTGAGACAGGGTCCAGGACCCACTGTGATATATTATATTGGGCCTGAGAGGCCAAGCATATATTGATTGGGATAGGGTCGAGGACCCATTATGAGGTAGTATATATATATACCTACATTGGATCGGGCGCTGCACGCCGCAGCAGTATATATGTTGGATCGTACTGCACGCCGCGGTAATATACATGTGATATACATGTAATATACGTGTGGGACGGACGGCACGCGCCGTATTATTGCGCTGGGGCTGTAGGAGCCCGCCGGAGTCTGTACACACACATTCCAGTGAGCGCCGGTATATTATGGGATCGGGCGGCACGCCGCAGCAATATAATTATATATGTATATGTATATATATATTGGATCGGACTGCACGCCGCAGTGATATATGGTGAACCTGGCTGCACGCCACAGTATCATAGCGCTTGGGCCTAAGGAGCCCCTCCGAAGTCTGCACACACCCCCAGTGAGCGCCGTCGACGTTAAATGGCTGCACGCGGCAGCGGTATATGTATTGGAGCGGGCTGCACGCCGCAGCATTATACTTATTGATATTCATATATATACTAAAATACTGATATGATATAGACATATGTATATGTCTCCATATATATTGAGATAGCCGTATACCGTAGTGGTATGAGTGAGAATGTGGTCAGTGTGGGACCTAGATGGCATAGATGTGGACTGGATATTGGGGGTATTCATTATAGTGATGACTTACCTGTGAGGTTACCCTTAGAACTGTATAGTGATAGTACAAGTGTTCTCACTTCCAGTCGTTGTTTATTATTGTTACTCACTGAGTTGAAATATACTCACCCCACTCCCCCGCATTTTTTGTGTGTGCAGATATACAGGATTAGGAGGGCAGTTGAGCTATTGCAACTGCTTGTGTTATCGCCATTCTATGGAGACTTCGAGGTAGCTGCCGACGTCCGCAGGACCCGATATTCCTTCCTACTGTCTTTGATTATGTATTGTTATTTCTTTCCGCTCCGAGCTTTGGTTGTAAACCTTATTACACTTATGTTCTTTAGAGGCTCATGACTCTTGACCCTTCGGTCTATAGGAGTTGGCACATGTTGGGACTTGGTTCCCTGTTTTAAATATATCTATCACTGTTGTGCTTAAATGGGTTAAAGAGAGCTTCTAGCTCCGTTGTTGATGTTGATTGGTTAGGCTGGCTTAGTAATGTGCTGGGCGCCATCACGACCGGATTTGGGGTCGTGACAAGTTGGTATCAGAGCCTAGGTTTACTAGGCCTCGTGAGTCTTGAGCCGGTTAGTAGAGTCTTGTGGATCGGTACGGGGACGCTTGTACTTATCCTCGGGAGGCTGCGAACCTTTAGGAAAACTTCACTTTTCTTGGAATTCTCATCGTGCGTGTTTGATTCAGCTTGAAATGTAATTCTTGAAATTCCTCCTGCACGTTGATGCGCGCACTCGAGTGCTTAGTGATAAATTTGCCTTGATGGCTTATGATTCCCCAATCGAGGGACGAGATATAATCTCTATGAGTTCATGTTGGGCCTGTCTGGAAGACTTGAGGCGAAATCATTGTCTATGGCTTGAGCACCAAGGTGCTAATTTCACGAGTCGGTATTATGAAGTTTATACGATCGGTATTGATATTAATTGTGAAAATGGCAGTTTGATAATGGGAAAGCTGTAAGGTATTCGGTTCTTATTGTGATTTGATGCGTAGCACTAGCTATGGGTGTGAGAAATATTTTCATCGCCTCTTAATTGGAAGGTAAAGTGCCTTATGTGTAGTGGAACGAGTTCAAACTCAGGAAGACTAAAGTGATTATGCTATGTGTATCATAGTGGAAGGTATTGTGCTGAAATGATAAATTGAGGCGAGGTAGGTGAATTGATTCTGATGTGTAATTGAAGGGTATTTGATATATGTATTGATTTGAGCAAGTGCAGTACATGCTCAGGTGTAATAGTGATAATATGATTCGTATAGTATTGAGATCTATGTTGTTGATATACATTGTGATGTCTTGTCGAGTTGCGGATGTATTGTTAGGATGATTTTGGTGATTCTCTGGCAGGTGGATAGGCCAAATTACAAAGGAAACTCTGCCGAAATTTTTGGAAAATTCGGGACTTAGAAAAGATTTTGCCACCTAAAGAGGGGGCGTAACTGTTGTGTGTGAATGAATGCAAGAATTGCAAAAGGGTTAATATTTCTGATGATTCGAATCTCCGCCGAAGCTTGTAAATGACTGAGTTTAATCTCATATTAACATTTCGGCATCACTTGAGTAATAATTATATGAGTGGTTGAAAGTGCTTTGATGAATGGCTTCGAGCTAAGTTGGGGAGGTTGTTATTGATTATCTGATTGTACTCTCGTGTGTGTTGGCTCTGTCTCTAGGTATGTTGGGAAATTTTGATAAAGGCTTATGGTGCTTCGTAGATTTGAAGAAATACTAGGATGTTTTGAACTACTGTTGGTAGAGAATGTTCGGTGTATAGAAAAGAAAGATAGCAAATTGTACCTGTAAGTAATCATGTTCTGCGATGTCAGAGTTCTAACAAAACACGAGTGGTTTTACTCAATAGGACAGTTGAATTACAGCTGAATAAGGGTGAATGATGCCCGAGAATGGTTTTGCAGTGTTCAGATTTTGCTTGTAACAATCGGGTGCCTTAAGATTGTGCATGTGGCTAAAGATGGCGGTTTCGTTAGAAAAGATCAAGGCTTGTGTTATATTATGTGAATGATGGGATTCTATGTAGTATTGGGAAGTAATGATAACAAATTTAAAATCGCAGGAAGTTCTTCAAAATAAAGTGTGGTAGGATGTGATCCTTGTGGAAATATTGAGAGAGTATTCTGTGGCCTATGTGCCTTAGACTGTGTGGTCTTGTGTATGAATCTCGTGTGGTAACATAAGTAAATATATTTATTTTAATTTTGGAATTATTTGCCTGGTGCAAAAATCATGTGCTCACAGCTGGATAAATGGAACAACTTGTTAATAAACCGAAGCGGTATGATAAAGAATACGACTAATTCCTGGTATGTGGTTGAAGTAATGAGTCTTGTAGATATTGTGCAATAAAGCTTTTGAGTGTTGGCAGTCGTGTAACCCGATATGGGTATAAAATGTGTATAAGGACTCAGTCCTGGCAGTTTAAATTATACAATGTGATTGGGAGAAAGAGTTTATGATGTGTTTTAATGTGGTTTGAAAAATGAGTGTATTTCCTGTTGGTATGCAAGGCTTGGAATGTGTAATGAGTTTTCTCTATATGGGATCATGAAAGACCTTGATGAGTTGAGTGCACCGATGTTTGCAGCGGAGGAAAGGGATATGAATTTCCATGTTGTCTTAGTGTGATATGGTATACGCGATGTGTTATGGAAAGTTGATAATGGCATATTCAAGGTTTTGAGATCAATTCATAATATATGGGAAGTCAATAAAATTATTGAGCAGCGCGGACAGCTGCAGGTGATTCAAGAATCGATCTTTCTGATGATTTAAGAAAATGGTACTGCTATTCTAGTAATTTGGCAGGGTATATGGTGCAAATGGACAAGGTAATGTAAAATGATGATATCCAGTTGTATGGTGGTATTCTCTTGTTGGATCGACTATAATAACTGAATCGTTGATGGCATAGTGAAATTTCTGAATGGCCGTCGTGGTATGAATGGACGCTTGATGTGCGTTATGTATATGTGTTGGAGACTTGAAGTTCTCGTTAGTCCGCCTATGCAAGTGGTTGTATATCATGGGTATCGACACCGTTTTGTGATTATCGAAAATCAGAAGCTCTGATGGCCTTTTCTCTCAACTTGGGTTATGATACTTGATTGCTTATTGGTCGTCATTGGGCTAGTTGTCCAGACTAATGTGATATGAACTATGTCGGAAAATGGCACAATTGCGTAGCAGAAAAACATCAAAGTATGCTCCAACAGAGTAGTTGTACCCAGGACCAGCGGACAGCTGGTAGGCATTGCTTTGTTAATTGGACCTTAGGGGCGGATGTTAGTGTAGAGGTATCTACCATTGTTTCAGTTCCAGTATTGGGGAACTTTGTCGGGTGCAATGCAAGTGGCCGAGCTTGAGGCTATGTATATGTTGTTGCGATGAGCGACTTGTCTCGATGTGCATTCCCTTTGCTAGGTGTATTCGTGGATCGGGTGGCACGCCGCCACAGGTATAGTATTTGGGTCGGGTGGCACGCCGCCACATGTATGGTATCTGGATCGGGTGGCTCGCCGCCACATGTATGTTGTTGGAACGAGTTGCACGCCGCAACAGAATATTGTGAAAATGTAGTTAGTGGTATGTTACCGTGTATACAGTATTTCCTAGCTTCTGAGGAATAGTCCGTATTGGGCATCGCTCGGGAATAGCGCATCGGTGGTGTCCTTTCAAGATTTGATAGCGTATATCATTGTATCACCGCAGGTGTGATTGATTGCTTGAGTTCAGACCTAGATATGTGTGTGGCTGACCGTTTTGAGCATGGTGACTTGAGATGCTCCATGAGTAATAGTGTTTGGATAGAATCATGAGTTGTGGCAAGGCCATGTGATGTTATGACCCTTCGATGAGGATTCAGGTACTCTAATTGTATGATGTGAGACAAGATTTCAGCTATGTGTTGTGATGGTATTGAGGAATTTGAATTATAGCTCTTGTGTGCGAGTCGGTCGTCATGATTCGAGCGTGTTCAGATCGTTCTTATTGGAGCATGTGTGGTGCTCGTTGTGGCATAAGCCGATGCTGAGGTGTCATGTCACCAGTATGGTGTGTTATGATCGAAATGATCGTGGGAGTCATTAATGAATACGAGCATAGTTGATTTTAGCTGGATAGAAAGGTAATATCGAGATTTGGGTCCGAAATCTATTGTGGTATCGGTTAAAAGTGAAATGGATTCATGAATGGTTGACCTGAGAGATGGGTTCGATATATCGCGTGTTCGGATGCCGTGGGCATGATATGAAGGTGTTGGAACAAGACTCTATCTAATAAAAAAAAAAGGGGTTTTCAGTTGGTATTTGGTTATCATGGGAAATTGTGTGATTGGAGACTATCGTATCGAGTGATCGTGTTGTTTGATACATCATATGATCTCACCCGGAGTAGTGAATGTGGGTTATTGCAATGGATTCGAGTGTATCCTGAGTATAGGCATGAGATTTGCATTTGGTTTATGATTTCAGAAAGTGCAATGTGATTTATGGTTCAGATGGTCTGTGAAATTTCTGACTATATGGTGTTTTCGGACTTATGTGAGATAGGGTGACGTATGATCACCCGGATATATGCTTGGTAAGGTCATTCGGCTATTGGGTTGCTTCTAGTACAACTCCGAGTCCGCTCGAGGACGAGCGTTTGTTTAAGTTGGGGAGAAGGTAACGACCCGACCCGTCGTTATGGGAATTTACCACTCCGTCATGTTGCAATTACAAGTTTTATGCTTTTATGTCAGTGTTACGATCTATCGGGTGATTTAGGAGTGATTTGGATTGAAAATGAGTCATATAGCCTTTTTGAAGGAGACTTGAATAAGGAAAGTCAACCCGGAGTTGACTATTTGGTTAGAGGGCTCGGAATCGAATTCTGATGATTCGGTTAGTTCCGGGAGGTCATTTATGACTTAGGAGAGTGATCGGAAGTGAATTTGGAGGCCCGGTGTAATTTTAAGCTTGAATTGGCCAAAGTTGAATTTTGGCGATGTCCGATCGGTAGGTGAGATTTTGATCCGGGGGTCGGAATGGAATTCCGACAGTTGCAGTAGCTCCGTTAGGTGATTTTGGATGTGCCTGCAAAATTTGAGGTCATTCGGACGTCGTTTAGTCGGGTTTTTGATTGAATGCGTAATTCGGAAAGTTTTAAGGAATTTAGGCTTGAATCCGTGTGTAATTGGTGATTTTGATGTTTAGGATGGTGTTTTTATGATTGGAACAAGTTCGTATCGTGTTTTGGAGTATGTTGGTGGTTTTCGTTGGGGTCCCGGGGGCCTCGGGATGAATTCGGAGGATTTCTTCTATTTTTGGAACTGCTGTTGGCTGCTGGTTTTGTTGCAGACGGATGCTCTATGCGATCGCATAGGGTTATTGCGATCGCATAGAAGGATGGAAGTGAGCCCCGAGTTGTTCTATGCGATCGCGTAATAGGAGATGCGATCGCATAGGTATGGAACCTGGCACTCTGCGATCGCAGGGTAACTTGTGCGATCGCATAGGGTAAATGATCCGGGGTGCCTCAGAAGTCTATTGTTCTATGCGATCGCGTGGTCAGTTTGCGATCGCATAGTAGTAATTTGGAGCCTGGATGAGATGTTCTATGCGATCGCGGAGAGGTAGTGCGATCGCATAGCCTTAATTATTTTGAGCTATGATTTGTTCTACGCGATCGCAAGGATGGGATGCGATCGCATAGTATAAACGGCCCAGACAGTGAATTAAAAGCAGAAACATTTCACATACGGGTTTCATTCATGAAACCTCCATTTTTGAGTTCCAAGAGGAGAAATTGACGGGAGATTGCTAGGAAATCATCGGGGTTTCGTTGGAGGTAAGTTTTGTGGCTTAATTACATCATTTTAACATGAAATCCTTGGTTAATTCTCTGTAAATGGGAGATTAAATGTGGGTTTTAACCCTAGGCCTAAATTGTAGAAAAACAAGGATTTGAGTGGGCAAATGGAATCCGATTTTGGTAAAATTTATATGCCTAGACTCGTATTGAGATGAGGGTTCCGAATATGTGACTTTCGTAATTTTTCGAGAAACGTACCGAAAGTCGGATTTTGGCAACTTTGGGAATTTTGGTGTAAATTGAGTTATTTCGAATGGGTTGTGTTTAATTAGCCTATATTGATGCATTCTCATTGATTTTGAGCAGATTCGGCATTCAAGGTGATTGAATTGCGAGGCGAGCGCAAGGCGGATTAAGGCTTCTATCGGATCGAGGTGAGTGGTGGTAGTAAATAATGTGCTGAGGGTTTGAAACCCCGTACTTGCACTTTACAGTGCTATGTAGAGATGAAACACTCGTCATGTGACGGGCGTGGTGGCATTGTGATTTGGGGATTGGACTTGGTCATTCCCGACTAATAGTATTCTGTGTATTATGACTGATAATGAGATTATAAATGTGTAGTTGGGCTAATAGCCATGTTTGGGGCCTTGTGCCGATCTGTAGAACATTGGGGGACCTGTAGAGTTAGGCGACCCTTAAATCATGCTGGCTACATACACCCAGCCGTAGTATATCATGTTGGATACATAAACTCAGCCGTAGTTATAATTGGATAATAAGGCTAAAAGCCATGTTTGGGGCCTTGTGCCGATCTGTAGAGAATTAGGGAACCTATAGAGCTAGGTGACCCTTATATCGTGTTGGGAACATACACTCAGCCGTAGCTCTAGCCTGTATAGCATAACATGAGCCCGTACTAGATGTGTACATTGAGGGAGATTATCTAGGGTGAAATTCCCTGTTCTAGGTGAGTGGGCCCGAAAGGCCAAGTCTATACCGATTGAGATGAGATAGGGTCGAGGACCCAGCTATGAGATGTTACATTGGGCACGAAAGGCCAAGTCTATATTGAGCGAGACAGGGTCTAGGACCCATCTGTGATAAATTATATTGGGCACGAGAGGCCAAGTATATATTGATCGGGATAGGGTCGAGGACCCGTTATGAGGTAGTATATATATATACCTACATTGGATCGGGCTGCACGCCGCGCAGCAGTATATATGTTGGATCGTACTGCACGCCGCAGGAATATACATGTGATATACATGTAATATACATGTGGGACGGACCGCACGCCGCAGTATTATTGCGCTTGGGCTGTAGGAGCCCCTTCGGAGTCTGCGCACCGCAGCAGTATATACATATACATGGATTGGATCGGACTCCACACCACGATAATTATATATATATATATATATATATATATATATATATATATATATATATATATATATATATATATATATATTGGATCGTACTTGCACGCCGCGGTGATATATGGTGGACCTGGCTGCATGTCATAGCACCATAGCGCTTGGGCACTAAGGAGCCCCTCCGAAGTCCGTATACACCCCCGGTGAGCGCGCGTCGACGTTAAACGGAGCGGGCCGCGCGCGCGACGGTATATGTATTGGAGCGGGCGCGCCGCAGCAGGTATATGTATTGGAGCGGGCACGCCGCGCAGCGAGTATATGTATTGGAGCGGGCTACGCGCCGCGATATCATACTTATTCATATTCATATATATACTAAAATATTGATATGATATAGACATATGTATATGTCTCCATATATTGAGATAGTTGTATACCGTAGTGGTATGAGTGAGAATGTGGTCAGTGTGGGACCTAGATGGCATAGATGTGGACTGGATATTGGGGGTATTCATTATAGTGATGACTTACCCGTGAGGTTACCCTTAGAACTGTATAGTGATAGTACAGGTGTTCTCACTTCCAGTCGTTGTTTACTATTGTTACTCACTGAGTTGAAATATACTCACCCCACTCCCCCGCGTTTTTTTTGTGTGTGCAGATATACAGGATTAGGAGGGCAGTTGAGCTATCGCAACTGCTTGTGTTATCGCCATTCTATGGAGACTTCGAGGTAGCTGCCGACGTCCGCAGGACCCGATATTCCTTCCTACTGTCTTTGATTATGTATTGTTATTTCTTTCCGCTCCGAGCTTTGGTTGTAAACCTTATTACACTTATGTTCTTTAGAGGCTCATGACTCTTGACCCTTCGGTCTATGGGAGTTGGCACATGTTGGGACTTGGTTCCCTGTTTTAAATATATCTATCACTGTTGTGCTTAAATTGAATAAAGTGAGCTTGTGGCTCCATGGTTATTGTTGATTGGTCGGGCTGGCCTAGCAGTGTGCTGGGCGCCATCACGACCGGATTTGGGTTCGTGACATAACTAATCGCAACCGAAAATGAGCTTATGCCCATTGTAAGCTGCTGGCTCTATTGGTCCAATTACAACTATGCCCCTGTTTCAAAGCAAAGAAAAATCTGTTAGTTTAAATACGGTGGTTGGTTGTGGCCTTGAACTTTGATGGCGACTGCTTTCCACTTGAATGCTTTTCCTGTTCACCGACTACCCAAAAATCCGTCTTCCTTACTGCATGTATATTGTTCGGATCTCACAAAATCTGATCTTGAGATCGATGATTTCTTCAGTGATTTCATTGACCAACCTTGGGTGTTTCTTGACTAACTCTTAGAAGATATATCCCCTCTCTGTTCGAACCCCGTACTTCCATTTGTTATATTTTCTCTGAGTTGGCACTTTGCCGACCCTTGTGTCTTGCATGATCCTCATTGCACATGTTGCTCTTGTGGGCTTAAATCACTGGCCTTGTCATTCTCTGACCTACGACAATTGTCGTGTTGGCTAAATCCCATCTTGTGCAATTGGAGAGCTTGGTGGCAAATTTTGAAATCATTTCTATACTTGTTATGACGTGACTGACTCGATAAGAAGGAGGGTAAAACAAAGTGTGAAGAATAAAGAGAAAGGAAAATACTATTCCTAACAAGAAACCTACAGATGAATGACCTAACAGACTTTGAATACCGACTCTAGCGACCTAGACATGCACTTTTGGCCTTTTCCGTATAGCAAAGTTGATGTTCAACTCTTGTTGCAAAGTTCTGCTGTGAAACCGATATTCAATACTTCATTTCTTTGATCTGATCCTTAGTCGACTTGCAGCGCCCATAGGGTTTTCGCCAACAAGCCTCTCTCATTTGATCTTTCTTTCTTTCAACTCACTGTCGCCTTACGGTGCCCGTGCGGGTTTTCACCGATAAGACTCTCTCTTTTTGACTTCTCTCATCTTGGAGTCTCGTGGTGGTTTGAGTTCTTCACTCTCCTTTGTTCGGACTGGAGTGTTGCCCCTGATGTGATTGACCTTTGTTTGCTTGACTCGGCATTTCTTGAAGATTGATCGGAAGGTCTTCTTTTGGACCGTAATGCAGGCTTTTGGATGGGGTTTAGAAAAAGGATATAAAGGCTCAAAATTATTTCAATGTGGGTTAATGACTACAACTTTCGAAATCTTATTTATTCAACAAACATAAACTCTGCCCCAGTTTCCTTCTCGGGGGATTTTTAGATTTTTTCTTTATTGTGACTGAACCTCAGAGAGGCTGCCTACGTACCCTTTCGGGACCAAGTCAGACGTAGTTCATACATAAGATCGATTCCTTGTTACGATTTTGACTTCTCCCGATTTCTTCTTTGCATTCTTTTCTTTTTCTTTTCTTTTTATTTTTCTTTTCTTTTTATTTTTCTTTTTTTTTTCTTTTTTTTTTTTTTTATTTTCTTTCTTTTTTTTTTCATTTGATTTCCCCACTCAGTCCTCAGTTTTTGTTGTTGATTCCGAAAGAGGGGTATGAAAGAAAATATAATAAGGCTCGAAGGGATAACAATGGATAAAGTGTTTGGATAGCCGAATAAAACGCCTTCGTCATTCCAATCTTCAAAACCTACCAAGTACAAACTATCTTTCGACCGATTCACATATTTGCCTTTTGTTTTTGACGATTCTCAATGCCATTGGGCAACAATCTTGATACCACAAATGGTTCCTTTAGTCTTGGGGTACTTTTGCCTTTGGCTTTAAACCGATGAAGCATGATGCATTTCCAAGGCATTTCTTTATGTTATGTTTTCCCCTAGTATTCACTTGATTCCGGCTTCACAGTATTCCAATATGTTTTTATTTTTTCCGAGCATCATTACATCTTCAACATTGTTTCATTGACTTTTAAAATCGGGCTTAGAATTATGTGCATGTCATGTTGCTAAAATCAGTATGAGAAGAATGGTAAAGTAATTAGAAATGGAATGACTACAAAATAAAGAGTTGTATTAAACTGATGGGTTGAAACAACAAGACGAACAACAAAACGAACAGACTAGACTAAAATTACAAACCTAGACAGCACTAAACAAAGCAAAGTAGTAAGATAGAAGGGTTTTGACTTTAAAGACAACGTCCGGATTACAACCTTGAAATAACCCGGGTAACAGAAATGACAACAAAATAAGCCACCACAAATTCTACTTTGGATAAACCCCAAATGAAACATATTTCCAATTACCAAGCACAATATCTTTAGCCACTGCCTTCTGCATCAACCATACGGGTGTCGACTATATCCGGATTTTGTACGGCAATGTAGCCTGCATTGATAAGCTCCTGAATTGCCTTTTTTAGCTTCCAACATTTTTCTGTGTCATGCCCCGGGGCGCCCGAGCAATATGCGCACATTTGAGAAAAATCACACCTCTTTGACCGATGATTTGGCATTTTTATCTGAATTGGTTTCAACATGTCCAATTGCTTCAACTTGTGGAACAAACTGGCATACGATTCTCCCAAAGGGGTGAGAGCCTTTTCTCGTTTCAGTAGCCTCTCATTTTTAAAGGCCTGATTTGGCCTAAAACCTGACCCGTGGGGTTTCTGGTATGCTCGTGGGGAGAAGTAAGGGCCGGGAGAATTACAAGGATATCCATGAGTTCGATATAGAGGGCCTTTAGCAAAGACGACCACTGGACCTTGTCGTTGGGGAGGTTCAACCTGCGGGCTCTGTTTGGGGTCCTGACGAGCAACCTCGGAGGGGTAATGTTGGGCAACATGAGCTTCGGGTGGGTGTTTATCGTCGGGAACAGTGGATGTGATTGGAGCGCATTCCTGGGGGAAAATAGATGGATACCGAGTGATGGAGCTATTGGGGTGGCTGGAAAGGCTGCGATAGGCAGGTATATTTGGCATCGGGTTCAGTGTAAGGACAGGGTCCATGAAACTAGGTGGTGGCGGGGGTAGTGCTTTTCCATCCATCCACGCCCGATACATTTCAGCCACGTGTTGTCTCAATATTTTGACTTCTTCAACTAACATGTGGTTCCGTTCAACCAGCTGTTGTCGGGTTCCGCTACCAACCCACTCAGCCCTGAGATTCTCTGCCATTGTCCTCTGACGTTGTATTATAGGGAAGAGTTATTTTGGAACCACAACCAACCACCTTTCTGAAAATGGACACAACAAAACGAAGCCAGCACGTCAGCATTATGGTATCCCGCTTATTGATCACCTTCTTTTTTTTTCTACTATTTTCTTTTCTTTTTCCCTTTTTGTGGTTTTTTCATTTTCTTCTTTTTTTCTTTTTGTAGTTTTTCATTTTTTTTCTTTTTGGTTATGGGTATGGTCGAATCCTATGTGGATTGCCTACGTATCATGACCCCGCATGAATCAGACCGAGCGTAGTTCTTGCAAATTAATGCAAGAAATAAAGAGATATTTATTTGATTTTTTTCTTTGAAGGAAAATTATAGAAGTCGATCCCAACTACAAACTTGTGTAGGAGATTTCTACAAGAATAAGAATATTTTTGGTGTCAATTATGACTATTTCTACAAAATTGGCCACATAATGGCTTGTTTGACAAAATGACTATTTTTTGCAAAATTTATTTAAGAAAGATAAACTTGAAAATTTTTTTTTATCCTGTGGCTCATGGGGCATCGTTCGGCATCACCATAAACCAACACAAGACTATTTTTCATAAATTGGCCATGTAATGGCTTATTTAGACAAAGTGTTTTTTTTTTTTTTTTATTTAAGAAAGATGCAAATTCAAAAAATTTTATCATGGGGCCTATAGGGCATCGTTCAGCACCGACACAGGCCAACGCAAGACTAAGGAAGTTAAAAATGCAAAACTGTGGCTATTTCAGCAAAATTTTGGCCATGTAATGGCTTATTTGATAAAGTGGATATTTTTTGAAAAGTTGAGTGATGACTCAAACTTAATTTTGCGGATACAGCCTTTCAACATTTCCGCGAGGGAATATTTCAAGGATGTGTCCAAAATTATTTACAATGACTCAAAGTGGTTATTCTTGCAAAAACGGCCTTCCGGTGTCTTTTGAGGGACATTCGGCATATTTTGAGCAAGAATAGCATCACCCGACTTATTTATAACAAAATCAAAAATTTGATATTTTTTTGGTTATTTTTGCAAAAGGGGTGTGAACCCGGACTTGATTTTGCGGCTATGGCTTGCAACATTTTCACAAGGAATATTTCAAGGCTGTGGCTGCAAATTATTAAAAATGATTCAAAGTGGCTATTTTTGCAAAAAACAGCCTTCCGACGTCCTTTCGGAACATTCGGCTATTTTCAAAAATAGCGTCACTTTGATTTTCTTGAAAACTAAAAACACATTTTTTTTTTATATTATTTTTTTAAAGGGGTGGTAATCCAAACTTGATTTTGCGGCTACGACCTTTCAACATTTCCGCGAGGGAATATTTCAAGATTGTGCCCAAAAATTATTTATAAAGATTCAAAGTGGCTATTTTTGCAAAAACAGCCTTCCGGCGTCCTTTCGGAACATTCGGCTATTTGCAAAAACGGCATCACTTTGATTTTATTGACAAAATTAAACACACATTTTTTTTTGATTTTTTAAAGGGGTGGTTGGACCCGATGAGGGTTGCCTACGTATCCCACCTAACGGTGAGAATCAAACCTGCGTAGTTCGGTCAGATTAATTGACCAATTATTTCAAAAAAATGTTCCACCTTTTCTTTTTCCAATTTTCAAATTTTCCAGGTACCTATTTTCTTTGAATCTTATTTTCCTCTCTCTTTTTTTTCTTTTCAACAATTTTTCTATCCTCGGGATTTCCGCCGGTCCGCATAACGATCAAGGACAATAAAAATGCAACACATAACATGCTCGGTCTTTTCAATACCGGGTCACCTGTCCTAGACGGACCCAACCCCTGTGTTGAGTCCCCTAAGTAAAAAATGATGCAAACAATCGTCCTAGACCTATGTTCAAAATCTTACGGTTTCATAGAGTGCTAGACCGTGTACCCGAGCGGACAACTCGAATCGAGGAGGGGGCTACGTACCGGTGACCCGCGGAGTCAATCGGCTTTGTAACTTATCCGGCCTCTGTTTTCTTAATTTAAGGTGACTTTAACGGAAAGGGGAGTCTCAACCAGTAAGCACATCCCCGGGGGTGAAGAGAGAAAGGTTTTCGGCACAGTTTTATATATACAATTCACGCAATATTAAAGCGGTAAACATGTAGCACAATTAATCAAAACATATAATGAAATCAGATATAAGCAAAAACAGCAATTTAACTGAGCTCGAATTCTTAAACCCTGAACCGAAGTTCTGGGTTACTTTTCCCCAGCAGAGTCGCTAGAGCTGTCACACCTCCCTTTTTACTCACACATGTACGTATAAATGTAAATGTGCCACTGTTTAATACTACACCCCGAAAGGGATATAATAATAATTAGTAAAGGAGTTTTTTCACTTAAAGGACAGTCGGAACGGGATCAATTTATTTAATTATTCAGAGTCGCCATTTGGAAAAATAATGGTGTCCCAAGTCACCGGTTTAATCCCGAACCGAGGAAATTTATGACTCTGTATTACAGTCTGCGAAACTAGAAACCTGGATAAGGAATTTCGTTAACCCGGGAGAAGGTGTTAGGCACTCCCGGATTCCGTGGTTTTAGCACGGTCGCTCAACTGCAATTTTTGCTTTTATCTGATTTCTTTATATATTTTAATTAGGTGCTACTAATGTTCCGCTTTTCAATTTTAAAAGAATTGCGACGTCACGAAAACACATTTCGAGTCACACCGCAACCGGTACGCCTGTGACTTTAGTGTATTTCAGTTTCGCCGAGAGTAAGATTTGGGTCACATAAATGCGCACCCATAATTAGGAAAGTATTTTATTAAAGTCGTCCCTAAAGAGTCTATCGTGTTGTTAACTTTGGGAAAGACCGTGAAATTTACTAAACGGTCCTTCCAAGTCTAATTTTATATAACAAATAATCGAGGGCCCCGCAATCGTGTATTTAGTGCAGCGAGACTCGTCTCATTATTTTAGAGGTCATACACAGTAGAATAGCTAGATTTTCTATTATTTTGTTTTTGTATCAAAAGGGAAAGAAAATCCTAATTTATATTATTAAGAAATTTGCCTTAATCTACCAATTAAACATTGATGGGCCTAATACCATTTTAACCTATTATCTAAGAATCCAATTTAGACTTGGGTTTCCATATTCAGGCGCCGGGCTCAAACAGAAAAAGAAAGCAGATTAATCATACAAATTAACAATGAATCTAACGTAAAACAGTGTATCAACTCTTATTTAAATATCAGGCGTGAACATGTATCAGCTTTTGTTTGAAATGATTGAACCTTTTACATATCAAATTCTACATGGGCTACTGCTTGTTGTATTCTTTGCAAAAAAAAACTTTACTGTGAATAAATTATCTTAAGAACAATTGAATCCATAATTATCCAATTTATACCTAAAATACAAAATTAAACAAACATATTTTTTCCAGATTCCATTCCACACACTAATTACTTAAAACTATTCCAAATATAACTATTAACCTTGATATTACAAATGAATTCTAATTACCAGAAAATTATACAAAGTATCAATAATACCTAAATATTATATCCACCCCAAAAGATATAGCCTAATCAATAGTTCTCTTATACAAAGGTAATGCAATTGTAAATAAGCTCGACAGACGCAACAGTAATAAAATACAATGAGATAATTGTAATTTAATCAAAGGTAATATAGAGAGAGCCAAGCAGAACTTCATTTTTCATTTCGAATCAAGAGGCTACAATGACAGGGATGTGTACCTGGAGCAAATGAAACAGATCTATTAGATCTAATACATATAGCAGCACAATATGGTTCAGCAACAGTTTCAACAGTGATAAACACAGCAAATCAGCAGCGAGCAGGAATCAGCAGCAATTAATCCCAGGAGAGAGAGTTTTTCAGAACTTCAAATTGCTTTAAAACAATCAGAATTCACATTGAAAATCACTGGAATAACAACTCTCTATTGCTTCAAACTCTTTTTGTATTTTTGATATATATATTTGAAGGTATAAAGGAAGAAAGTTGAATCTGAAATCTCAATTCCAGATCTGAAAATTAACTAATACTTTATGGGATTTTTCTAAGATTCCTATAGCTAAAAATTCTAAAAGAGACCTCTAACAATCAGCTTCAACCCCCCTTTATTAATGCTGAAAATACCTATTTATAGGCACAAAAGAAAATCTGAATTTTTATTAAAAACCCTTCAAATCTTGACTTGTTGCACAAGTTAGTGAAATTAATTCATTGAATTCTACACTAAGACCCATTCTAGAATACTCTACCATGTTCTATTTCCCTTGCATTACCTGTTGTGCCCTCATTCTCTTTTATTATTAACTAAGATGCCTTTTGTTATGCCCAAAATACCTTAAAGCTCTATATTTATAACAACTATGCCAATTCCTATCCCAATTGTACCCTTTTCCTTCTAAACTTATTACAACTATACCAACTCCCTTTTCCCAATTCACCCCTACTTCTTAAGGATAATTACATTCCTAAATTCTGTAATTTATCCCTATTTTAACCCATTTTCAGATTTGTATTTAACAAATAGCCACAATTAAGTGACTATTGCTCAATTAGCCGATTGGCCCTATTAACTACTTTAAATTCAGATTAATTCACTAATTAAATTCACATTACATCAATAGCCAACCCTAGGTAATCTTACAAACATAGCCATTTTTGATCTATTACTCAATTAACAAGACCCGGGAAACAATTTGATAGATGGTGAGTCTTATTAATCGAAGCAACTAATCGCTTTTGAATCTATCAAGTAAGACACCTTAGGTGGATACTAATCACGTGATTGCAATTATCGACCTAACTTGAATCTAAAATAGTCTAAGGGACAATCTAATAGTTGAACTAACAGCTATAACCAATCGACCCTAAGTGTTCAATCAATATCGAACTCACTAAATTTAAACCAATTACAAAAACAATTACACTAATTAGTTAATCAACTTGAATTTACTGATCTTTCAACACTATCAAAAATAGACTCGCAAACAAGTAATAATCAAAGATGAATCAAAATCAGAAATTAAAAGAAGACAGAAATCAATACCAATTAACTAACAGGATCAAACACTATCTAAAACAGATTCACTAATCATTGAAACAGCATGTACAAACAGATTCAAATTTAACAAATTCAACAATTAACAAGTAATTCCCAAAAACAGAAACTAATATTTTTAACAGCAATCTAACATAATCTAAAAATCCAAAAACTGCTAAACAATACTAATAGAAATCAGAACTAAAAATCAAACAAAACTAATAAGAATCAAAATTAACAGCAAATCTAACAATCTAACATTGATATTAGCACAAAAAACAAGAAACAATTCACAATATATTTATTCGACTAAACATAAAAATAGATTTATAGTGTATTTATCATTGTCTTAGGAAATTAACAAAACTAACCATTTAGTAAAATAACAGAAACTAATACTGAAAATCGATGCATCAAATCAGAAACGATGATAACAAAAATTGAATTCCTTGACATATCAGAATCGTAACACAAAATTAGCAGAGGAGAAGAAAGAATAAAATTTCTTAGCTTTTCCGCCGCTTTCTTCTTTATTCTATTTTCTGATTTTTCTTCCGTTTTTCTTCATTTTTCTTCTTTTCTTTTTGTTTTCTTCAATTATTCCCTCTTTTCCTTGAATCTTTCTTCATGTGAGCCTTCAAATCTTGAAAATCGTCGTCCTTTTTAAAAAAAATCTCGGGCAGCTTTTGTTCTTGCCGATTCCCGCGGCTTTTGACTCGATTTCTTGTGTAACGATGCAAAAGAATAGTGGGGTGACGGTTTTGGGTGGTTTTGATGGTGGCGGCGCAGTGGGAGAGGGTGGCGGCGCCAATTAGGGTTTGTTGTTTGGAGGTGTTTCGGTTGGTTTTGAAGAGAACTAGTGGTGGGGGAGTGATAAGGAGGGAAAGGGGGTTGTTTTGGTGTAATTTTGGCCGGGAAAGGTGGCCGGCCGCCGCCACACGCGGCGGAAACCTAGGCGGCGGCCAGGGTTGGAGAAGAGATGAGGGCGGCTCTTTTGGGAGAGATGACAGAATGTATAGGTTTGTTTTGTTAAGGTTATGTTTGGTTATGTTTGGTTTTTGGTTATACTTAGGTTGTAATGGGGTTTTGGAGCCATTAGATTGAAAATCAACGGACGACTGAGATTAAAGGAAAGGGGGGAACCGGGTAGGGATTGGGCTGGAGCGATTGGGCTGTTGGGCGGCTGGGGCTGGGAGCTAAGGATCGTTTGGGCTGGTGTTAATTTCGGGCCCAAATCTTTTGTATTGTACCTCTTGCCTTTGTATTTTGTGTTTTGTTCTTTTTGTATGTATTTTTTTTTTGTATTTTTGTATTTCAAATTTGTTTGTATTTTCTGTATTTTAATTATTTTGTAATTATTTGGAATTAATTAAAACTAACTAATTACCCCCTTTTTTTTGCAATTTTCAATTTAAAAAGCTAACTAATTTTTGATTTTTTCTTTAATTTGTTAAAAAAAATGAATTAACTTCCTAAGAAAAATGTAATTTTTGTATTTTCATTTATCACACGCAAATAACATGCAAACAAATAACACAAAATTCACACAAAATTTAAAAATCATTTATTTTGAATTTTATAGGAATAACTCATGTGTAGGGTAAAAATCACGTGCTCACACCTTTCGATCAATCACTAGCTCTGAAATTTACACAAAAGGTACATAGTGCAGTATCAGTACAATCAACCCCGTGCACTGGTAAGTGCCGAGCCTAACCTCGATAAAGTAGTGACGAGGCTACGGCGGGGCATAATAACATATATAACCTGCAATATTTTATATTAAAATAGAAAGAAAATACAAAATGAAATATAACAGTAACTTGCATTAACTAAATATAGAACCCAGTCGTTCTGCCAATACTCAGCTATAACCAATCCTTAAGGGAGTTTCAACACCACAATAATGAACCTCAGCAGACTATGAGCACATAAACAATCAAATGATGCGATGCGTATCCCACCATATAATCAATAACAATATAATCATTCACCCTTATTACTCCTTGTTGCGGCGTGCAACCCGATCCCATTAGTCCACCTTTATTACTCCTCAGTATATCACCCTTATTTTTCCTGTTGTGGCGTACAACCTGATACCACATTTCCACCCTTATTACTCCTTGTTGCGAAGTGCATACCGATCCCACCTGTCCACCGTTATTACTTCTTGTTACGGCGTGCAACCCGATCCCACTAGACAACCACATTCTCCTTTATTCATCCTGTTACGGCGTGCAACCCGATCTATATATATATATATATATATATATATATATATATATATATTATATATATAAAACAAAATAGAGACAAGTGTCTCACTAGTTAACTCAAATCGTCCACAACACTTATACCTCAAGCCAACACAATGGAGTATCACTACAATTATGAAACTTCACCAGTTAAAACTACACAACGAGACCAACCAAAGTGTACCATGAAACACCAATAAACCAACAATGTGATATAACGAAATAGTGAAATAATTAACGACACCAATAGAGAAATAATATTAAACAAAAGGCAATTAGACATGGAATAAGCAAGTAGCAAGAAAGATAGGAGAGTAATATATAGGTAAACGAAAAAAAAAAGGCTAAAAAAGTAATTTGGCGACGCATAGGTGCTTGTCACCACACCTATACGCCACACACATGGTATCTCACATAGCAAGCAAGTGGGGGATCCCTAATTCCTCAAGTCAAGGTTAGACCAAACACTTAACTCAAGCCAACGGGTAATTCGCAGCTCAAATATCGCTTTAGCTCTTGATTCCTCCACCAATCCACTTGTATCTAGCCCCATTTAACTTAATAATATCAATAAATACTAAAGAAATCAATTCCAATGCATAATTATAAATTTCCCAATATATTTCCCAATATAATTCCCAAAAAGTCAAAAATTGACCCGGTCCCACTTGGTCAAAACTCAAAATTCGGACCATAACCCAATTACCCATTCACCCCCAAGCATGGATATACAATTTGTTTTGGAATCTGACCTCAAATTGAGGTTCAAATCCTCAAATTTTGAAATTCTTAGGTTTAACCTAAAAACACCCAATTTAGATTTTATGATAAAATCTTATAAAAAGATGAAATAGATTGAAAGAAATAAGTTAAGAGTCATTTACCTATGATTTGGGAAAGAAATGATCTTTGAAAAATCGCCTCTTGAAGTTTAAGTTTTGAAAAATATAGAGAATGGGTGAAAACCCCGTCTAAGTTATGTTTTGGACAGTTGCAAGTATCATATTTGCGATCACAAGTTCACAAATGCGAACTCACAAGTGCGGCAAATGCTTCACAAATGCGAAGCTTGGCCTAGCCTGCTGTCTTCGCAAATGCGAACAAATGTTCACAAATTAGGCTTTATTCCAGTAGCAATTGCGACAATGTGCTTCACAAATGCGAAGGTTCCCTCCCAGCCCAACTGGTCGCAAATGCGATGCTCGCATTTGCGAGCCAGAAATGCGAAGTCTGGAGATCGGAACATACCAATAATTTTTCCTTCAGTCCAAATCACTCTGTAGCCTATCCAATACTCACATGAGCCCTCGAGGCTCCAAACCAAACGTGCACACAAGTCTTAAAACATCATACGAACTTAATCATGTGATCAAATCACCAAAATAACACCAAGAACTATGAATTCAATACCAAAACACATGAAATTTTCAAGATAGTTTCAAACTTCTTATTTTCCCAACCAAAGGTCCGAATCACGTCAAATTACTTTTATTTTTCACCAAATTTTACAGATAAGGTTTAAATATTATAACGGACCTGTACCAGACTCTGGAACTATAATACGGGCCCGATAATAATAATATCAAATATTATTCAATTTCTAAAACTATTATATTTTCAATTAACAATTTTTTTTAAAAATTCAATTTTCGGGCTAGGGACCTCAAAATTTAATTCCTGGCATACGCTTACATCTCATATTTTACGACGAACCCTTCGGGAGCGTCGGAACACCGGTTCGGATCCGTTACCTATAATATTGACCGAAGTCAACAAAAATTATATTTTTTTAAATTTTTCACATAAAAGCTTTTCGGATACGTACTCGAACTACGAACGCAAATCGAAAATTAATTAATGGAGGGTTTTAAGGCCTTGAAACATGAAATCAGATTCTAAAATAAAAGATGATCCTTTGGGTCATCACACTACTAAAATAAGTAAATTGGAACCATGAATATAACACAATTTTAAAATTCAAAAGAATAAAGTTTAACATATGTCAAATTCTAACATAATATAGTAATTTTGACTACACCTTAAAATTAGGAAATGTAATAAGTTTATAACCACATTCAACAACGAAATTACACTTTAATCGCATCACTCATTACATGCCAGGTTTGTTAGTGACTCATTATTTATATTAATAAAAGGTGTAGTTTCAGAAAATAGAATAAGAATTATAAGCAATTAAATGGAATCACAAGAAGTAAAGGTAGAGAAAAAAAATAATGCACGAAGAAAAATATATTTCAAAACTTCAAAAGAAATTTAAAAGTAAAAATAAAAATAATAGAAACAAAAAGTTATAAAAAATAAATTAAAATAAAAACAAAAAGGAAATAAACTTAAAAGCAACCTTGTAATCACACAGTATAATTAGTACCAATTCTTACCTGCTCTTGTGAATTAAAGAGTGCAATTATACCCCTCCCATTACACTCAATTATATACTTACCCACTAATTATTTGGCAAAACAAACACGCCAAACTATATAATTACAACATGCTCTTACTTTTTCGGAAAAAATAAAAAATAAAAAAATGTGAAATAGAAAAGAAGTTGTTTGTAGGATATTCCTCAGGAAATGCCACTTGTCAAAAATCCACATTTTCCGCTGATCAGGGGTTGAGGTTGAGGTAGGTAAAAAGAGAAAATATCAGATCCTCTCATAAAGCAAGGGTCTCTTCTTTTTCTTCTCGAACTCTTTTCCTCACACACTCACTCACTCACTTTCTCTCTCTCTGTCCTTCCAAATACTTCCATTTTCCCTCTTAATCTCCGCCATTAACGTTTCTCTGTGCTTAAGCTCAGACCGTAACAATGACGGACGTAACTGATGATATAGCAGAGGAGATATCATTTCAGGGATTTGAAGATGATTGTAGGCTGCTTCAGAGCCTTCTTAACGATGTTCTTAACAGGGAAGTTGGTCCTCAATTCATGGAAAAAGTTGAACGTACTCGCGTCCTTGCTCAGGTCCCATCCTTAGTGTTAGATTTCACATTTTCCGCTGCCCTCTGCTCACTTTTTTTTTTGTTTGTAAGGTGTTCAATGAAAAACGTTATTTATTTATTTTGACTACGAACTTTTTTTTCTCAGCCATGACCTGAATTTTTCTCTTGTAATTTAAGTGGAGAACGGTAGTGGGACGGAGCTGGAGAACAAGGTACGGGTTCGGTCGAACCTGATAACCTTGGTTTAAACTATGTATTTGTATTGAAATATCCATATAAATTAATTTAAAATCCAGTAACTTAAAAAGGCTAAATCAGTAAGCTTCAAATCTGGGCTCCGCCTTCTTAACTATTGTCCATGGAGTTTCGAACCATGTGCTATTGGTTTCGAGATTTTAGAATTATCAAAAAGAGTCCATGTGCTGTTTTTGCTCTGTTCCCTGCATGGGTTGATAGTTAGGTGTATAAAGTTATCTGGTTTTGCTTCTTCTCTGTTTGCAGTTGTGCCCTTGTATATGCATGTGGTCAAATTTGTGTTGGTTTAGTGCTTCATGCTCTTTGATGCGTCTGTTTACTGTATCTGAGTCAGAGTTGATGCATTTTGAATGATTTGTATGTGTTGTTATGTCAAGTTTTAGTACCTATGGCTGATCTTTTCAATAGAGGCAGATTTTGAATAGAGGCAGATCCAGGATTTTTGATATGACGGGTTCAAGTTTGAGGTGGATTCCACCACAGCGCCATTTGATTTACTGGGTTCACATTTTATCATTTGTACTTATTTAGTAGATTTTCTAATATATATTTAGAGTTTAAACCAAAGCTACCAGGTTCACATGAACCCATAATTTGTACACTAGATCCGCCCCTGCTTTTGAAATCCGTTTTAAGACCTATATTAATCAATTAACACAATGCGGAAGTTTGCTGTAATGTGGGTATATTTTCCGAACATTTTCTTGGTTTTGAACATCTTTTTGTGGTTCCTTTTTGATGTCTCAATGGGTTGGTTTCCTTGTTCAAAAGGGCTGGGCTAAGTGTGGAATCTACAATTTCTGGTGTTCAGATATGTGTAGTTATACTAATTGGAAGTTTTGTTGTAACTTTAGGGAGCCTGTAACATGAGAATGGCGGGAATTGAGGATACAGCAGAGCTTCTGGAAAAACAACTGGCATCAGAGTTGTCAAAAATGACGCTAGAGGAAGCTCTTGCCATTGCGCGTACATTTAGCCATTATCTTAATTTGATGGGAATTGCAGAAACACATCATAGGTGCGCAGCCGTCATTTCCCTTTTGTTCAGTTACTTCAGTGTAGGTGTGTTCTCCTAGCAAGTGCTCTATGGGTTGCATATCATAGTTCCAGTAGTTATGTCATTATTCTGAATGTTGAATGTTGCAAATTCTGATAGCTTTAACTGCTTGTCTTTTGCCTTTCAATAGATAGGTGTAGGAACCACTTAAATCTATTAAATAACTGAGTCATGCTTGTAGGGTACGCAAGGCGCGAGGAGAAGCGCAGTTGTCAAAATCTTGCGATGACATTTTCAACCATCTCTTGCAGAGTGGTGTTCCTCCAGATCAGCTTTATGACACTGTCTGCAAGCAGGTCTGGTTGTTTATCCAATTTATCGGAGTACTACATATAGGAGTCTTTTGATCGGGCATTCTTTTGATTACACAAGTTTTCTCCCTATCGCAGGCTGTTGAGATTGTTCTCACTGCACATCCGACACAAATCAACCGTCGTACCTTACAATACAAACACATCAGAATTGCTGTGCGTCTTCTTTTCCAGAGTTTTTTCATGAAAAAAGTACAATTGTATATATTATACTAAACCAACTTTGACCGTCGTTGCTCTGTGAATCTTTATTTTTTGCAGCACCTTCTGGAATATAATGACAGGCCCGATCTTGGGATTGAAGATAGAGAGATGCTAATTGAAGATCTGGTGAGTTCCATTGCATGTTTTGGATATTGGAGCTACATATTGAACTCCTTCACTGATCCCATAGTGTTTGGGGGGGTTTATGTAGGTGAGAGAGATGACTTCTATATGGCAAACAGATGAGCTCAGGCGGCACAAACCTACTCCAGTTGATGAAGCCAGGGCTGGTAACTTTCGGAGATTTGTACAGATTCTGATTTCAACACCTTTTCGTTCTAGTATAACAAGTGACAACAAGTTAAAACTTTTCAGGTTTACATATTGTGGAACAGACGCTGTGGAAAGCTGTACCCCATTATTTACGTCGAGTCAGCAATGCTTTAAAAAAGGTTTTGTATCATCTGATCTTTCACACCACCATAATGAAGCTATACAACATTTTATAATTGGTTGTGCCTCCTCCTTTTAGCATACTGGAAGGCCTCTACCATTGACATGCACACCGATAAGATTTGGATCTTGGATGGGGGGCGATCGAGATGGAAATCCAAATGTCACAGCAAAGGTTACGTTTAATATGCTTATCCATGCACTAGACTTCTTTTTGTCTTTCATGAACTCAATTATTTCTATATACTCTGGTGAATATGGAGTTGGGTACATTTCTTTCTTTCTTTCTTTTTTTATTTTTTGGTTTAAGATCCACTTTAAATAGAATCTATGTCTCCATAAAGTCATGCTTTCGCTTGCATTATGTTTCCTTTCTCATAAACGGTCACAAACTTCCTAGTATAATTTCAGCAAACGATCATTTTTTACGAGAAATAAGAGTTTTTTTTAATCCTTCACTCCATTGTTTGTGTAAGCAAAACCATCACTTGTACTGATTCCATCCGCAAAATTAACAGATATTTTCTGTTGTTTCAGGTCACAAAAGATGTCTCTCTTCTCTCCAGGTGGATGGCTATTGATCTTTATGTACGAGAAATTGATAGCCTCAGATTTGAACTTTCCATGAATCAATGCAGTGAAAGATTTGCAAGATTGGCACATGAAATCTTAGAAAAAGGTTTGTTATCTCAAAATTCTTTTGGAGCTTTGCTCCGTGGGTCATGCCTCTTGCTAGGGCATTTGGTTTGCAACCATATTAGGTCAGCAGAGTGACAAATGAATTTGGTAATCTTTAATCAGTTGTGACCTACAGTTGTATAAGTCTGGCCTCTTCTTGAAGGGATCTAATACTTTGTTTATTATTCCATTTATTTGGTATCATTTTCTTGGAAGTTGATGTTCTGGATATCTTCTCCCTCAGGGAAATGATTGTTTTACTTGATTGGTTGGTAAAAAAGTTTTTATCAGCTATATATATCCCAGAAAGCTCGATTCAAATTATCAAGAAAGGGAAGGTACCTGATGGTACTCTCTTTTCTTTTTTCCTTTCAACTTCTACATAAAGTTCTAAATGTTCCCTATTGATTGAGCTCTATTTTCCCTACCAAATGTGTACTATATAACAGAATCATTGTAATAACGAGTCCACAGTAATATGTTCTTTATTTATTTAGCATGGATACTAACTTATTCCTATTGTTTATAGGTCAGTTCTTTATTGCTATCCATGTTTGTTAAGATGCTAATCTTACTGTAGAACTTGTATGTCTCAGTCAAATATTAATTACTTGCCATGTGCTATCAATTCAAAAATAAAAAAAATTCTTGACAAGGGATGTGTTATCAATCATAAAACTAGCTGTATGCCAGATACAATATATTTCTAGCTTAAGTTTTAGAACAGTTGGAGGCCTTTTCAAATGGCTATTTACCTTGTTTTTATGACATTCTCAAGCAATTAGGCCACCTACAAACTAACCCTCAGGGGTTGGCCTGGTGGCAATTGACTTGAGCATTGGGGTTTGCTCTCTTTCAAGGTCTCTAGTTCAAAACCCACTAGGTGCAAACAATTTTCGAGGGCCATCGGACTGGGTAAAACCTGAATTAACCGTGGTGCACTTGCGGGAAACTCCTTGCCGAGGGCCTGTGCACCCCAGGATTAGTTGCGGCTCTAAGAGACTCGGACACATCAAAAAAAAAAAAAAAAATTAGGCCACCTAAAAACTAGGAGTATTACTGAATTAGCATCCAGCTATATATCTTTTCTGATGGTCTCTTGGAATCCCTTGTAGGAAATACTTCTGAGGATCACCTTGAGTCTTGGAATCATTCCTCAAATTGGAGTCAATCAAAACATCAAGGACAACATGCTCCACCTTTCCCTACACAGCTTCCAACTGGAGCTGATCTGCCCTCTTGCACAGGTAGCATTTTACTGGTTGGATATCTGTACTTTAGTTATGTCTGTCTGGTCAGGCCTTTTGCTCTTTTCTATTTTCTATTTTCGTCTCTAACTCAACAGTCTTACTTTAGCAGATTCATCGTCCATTTGATGTCATACTGACAACTTTAACTTACATCATCTGATTTAATAATGCCCTCAAAATGTTCGAATACCTTCATACCTGCTGGGTTATTATTCACAGTGTTCAAGTTAAAATTCATTATTTTGATACTTCATGCTGCATAATTCCTCTTTAGTCTTCTCGTGACTTCTCCTTTATGTTTATTTTTCTTTCGTCGTACTAAATAGGTGAAATTTATGTTGATTTCCCCTTGATTGGGAAATCATGAACATGTACTTATGAGGTTGGTTCTTTGCTGTGCCTTCAAGGGGCTTCAACGTTTTTGCTGCAATAAATTGGAATATTGTATATCTCTAATCTAATACTATAGAAAGACAAAATGTTTCATATCTTCTTTTATTTCAAGTTCGCAATTTATTAGATGTCATTGTAATAAGATCCTTGAAGATCCAATCGCTGTAAAAGCAGATCCCACAATATGGTCAATGTTTATCAATGCCTCAAACTGACATCTGCTTATTATGGTTTCTAAAGTTTGTTTAAGCAATTTGCTGCATATTCTGTATTTTCTTTCCTAAGTTATTTTTTAGATAAAACAATATAGTTACTGATGAAGATAACACATGATCTTTCACAGAAAATGTCGAGTCCCACTATCCTAGACTGGCTCTACCTGGGACAGAATTCATACCACTTAAAAATCAGGTTGAGCTGGTTTTATGATTTCATTACAGTTGTCATTCTTGTCTGTCTATGCCCCTCTATCTTCACAAATTAGTATCTTGGTTATTGTTTGTAACTCTGAGTGAAATACTATGTATCTTATGTATTTGAAAGCATTACAGGATAGTCAGAGTACTTCAAAAGTGAGTCCCCTTGCTGGTGATTCTATCAAAAATGCTGAAAAGGCATATGGAAATGGAAATATAACACCACGTGCTGCTAGTCAGCTTCTGGCTCAGAGGAAAATTTTTGCTGAGTCTCAGGTAGGAAGGGCCAGCTTCCAAAAGCTATTGGAACCAAGCTCATCGCAGAGACCTGGGATAGCTCCTTATAGAATTGTCCTTGGGGATGTAAAAGAAAAGGTATCCTTTTTGCTTCTGTAACACTAGTCAGGTCTATGTTATCTTGCCTCAGACAGCAAAGCTTTTATTGGAACTTGATTCATGGAAATTTAAGAATAAGAAGTTTTCCTCTTGTATATCCTTTGGCACATTTGTCTACAATATGGTAGATGATGGTTCTGTTCTGATGGTATGATACAGAAAGAAGTTTAAAACACTTCAAGTCAAGAAAAGGAAAATACATAAAGCTACTGACTAATATGATGGCTTGACGATGTTGGAGAAATAACAGTAAATAAAACTTTATCTTTTGACATGATTCTGTATGCATGGGAATAGCTCTCAGTCCTTTTACCGAATGCTTTTATATATTGTTGTAGCTGTATTGCGTTGAAGTATGTATTAATACAGATAATTTTCTCTTAACTGGAGTACTTAAAATTTGGTTTCAAAACTAGGATGATTATAGGAGATTTCAGGAAATATTGATAGGTGATGGAATATATCTCATATATTATAGCACAGAATACTGCTTTATACATAAGAAGAAAATTGTGGGGTTTGACAGTTTTCTTTTCTTGAAATGTAATAACTTCATTGTTTAATGAATAATTGGTGGGATGATAGTTGATTGATTAATTCACAATGAGGAATTATATCAATGTGCCTTTTCCATGTGCCACATGGAAAAGTTTGAAGTTTGGAAGTTATTATAGACCTCAAAATTGAATGTTCAACTAGTGCTTTTCTTTTTGTTCTTTATGCCATAATGTTTGATGATGTAAACTTGTCTTTTCTAAATTCAGCTCCTCAAGTCACGGAAGCGGCTGGAGCTTCTTCTTGAAGATCTTCCGTGTGACCATGATCCTTGGGATTATTATGAAACATCAGATCAGCTTTTGGAACCACTACTATTGTGCTACGATTCACTGGTACAAGTCCTTCCTCTTAGTTCCACAATCTTTTTCTGCACCTTCTAAGTATTATTTAAAAGACAACTGTACAACAATTTAAAGGAAAACAAAGCCACTATTTCCCTACCATTCAATATGCTTAATCATTTTAAAGGAAAGCAAAAAATTCCTGAAGAAGAAAAAAACTATTTATAATCAGGACAACTCCTTTTAGTTCTAATAAATGTAAACACTGGGTGCACTGCAGCAATCATGTGGGTCTGGGGTTCTAGCTGATGGGCGGCTTGCTGACCTAATCAGGCGAGTTGCTACATTTGGGATGGTCTTAATGAAGCTTGATCTTCGTCAGGTATATGATTTTACATTATTTGTGAGTTCTACTGAAATATATGCTTATATTCAATTTGATGGAACAGGAATCTGGTAGGCATTCTGAGGCACTTGATGCAATCACGAAATACTTAGACATGGGTACATACAGTGAGTGGGATGAAGAACAAAAGCTGGACTTTCTGATTAAAGAGCTGAAGGGGAAAAGGCCTTTGGTTCCTCCTACTATAGAGGTAAGATAATGTCCTTCTATCCTATTTTTAACTGTATTGCTTAGTTATCTTCATGTTTGTTTAATTTATCTAACTTTCTGTCCGTTCACAAGAGGAAAAGAGTGAGATTTAGTAGAACCCATTTAATACTAGAGATAGCTTACCTGCTCAAACATGTAGGCAAGGGAAGTACCTTTATGACCCGTTAGTGTTGACAGCCGTAATTCTACCCTGTCAATTGCTGAAAGATCTGCATCCCTCTATCTTCGATTAATATAGGAACCTTCAAGCCATAACTGATAACATCCATAAAATGAGTAAATTCCTCTATATACATCATGAATTATCATTTCTTCTGATTAAAATGTTTGTAGGAGCCCGTTAATTGTTTTCCAAACTATTTTTGAAATTGGCTTCTTTTCGTTTCTGTTTCCCACCACATATATTGGCGTGTCAGATATATATTCGAGGAAATTCCTGCATTCATATGACAATAGTTTCTAATAGTGAATGCCAGTGCCATTCAACATAATTAACTGATGTAACCAAGGTCTAAAATAATATTTACCTTATGCTATAAAGCAGAGATGGTCAATTAATGATTTCATTAAGCAGGCATACCAAATGGATGTCCCTTTATCCCTGCAGCAGCTACGTTTGCTGTCCACTTCTCTGAGAAGTCCTCGGTAGCTAGGCAGTAGTGCTTGCCTTCCCTTTTCTCGTGCAGGTTATACCTACATTATCTGTCTCTGGAGGAGAAACCCAAAACATACTCATATACTAGTCCGACTTTATTGTGCTTTCTTGATTACTAAGGGAGGCCAAATGGATAGCCTAGAATCAAGTATTCGGTGGTATATAAGGCAGCAAAAAGAGGTAAATAGATAACTGATTCTTGGATTGGGAAGTGAGTGATAATCACAACCACATTATTATATCTTTTAATATATTAATAAAATAATTGATAGCCGATTCTGGGAAAGGAAGTAATAAAGGACAGTATCACAAATTCGAAACACATATGATGATATCTTTGAATATATTAACTGGTGAGTATCTAATTTTTTAACTACTTGAATTGAATTGTATTTTGTTGTTGAATTGAATTGTATTCATGTTACAATTGTCTATCGGAAATAGCCTCTCTGCCCTATCGGGGTAGGGTTAAGGTGTGCGTACACATTTACCCCTCCCCCTCCAGACCCCACTTTGTAGGATTTAACTGGGTTGTTGTTGACTTGAATTGTATTCATGTTGCAATTAAATTAGCTGCCAAAGTCCAGGGGCTTGAGTTCCTTTATTAGGTTGCTGGTTCCTATTCTTCGTCTTGGATTTGATGTTTTCTTTTAATTTTTCTTTTATAGGTTCCGCCTGATGTCAAAGAAGTCTTGGACACGTTCAAAGTGGCAGCTGAATTAGGAAGTGATTCACTTGGAGCATATGTTATTTCCATGGCTTCAAATGTATGATCATATTCCACATGGATTACATAGAGTATACTACATTTCGCATTGTGGTGGATGGTTCAGCTAAATCTGCATAAAGGATACTTGATATTAAATTTTGAATTACTGTCTTGTTTCCATTATCTATTAGTAATATTTTTGATTTATCTTCATTTGGCAGGCCAGCGATGTCCTAGCAGTAGAGCTTTTACAGAAGGATGCACGCCTTGCTGTTGCTGGGGAGCTTGGCAGACCTTGTCCCGGTGGAACGTAAGACTGATATCTTTTCTGTTGCTGATGCAATAACAGATATTACCCAAAAACATATGTGCATGTGTATGGCTATTTATGACCTAGATTAATCCAGTCTGGATAACGTTAGGCCAATGAATTGTCATCACACTCTTTGGTCACCTTTTCCCATCTTTTTGATGCTTGCATAATTTCCATCTCATTGAAGGTGGTAATATTTCAATTCCTATTTTTCAACTGCATTCAGACAAGTACACATGTCTACAGGGCCATCTCTTTTGCCCTTTAGATGGTTAGATAAGATTTTATGTCCTGTCATCTAATTCTTTCTTGCATCATAGGCTTAATGCTTCTTTACGACATCTAGTTTCAGCGGTTCTCCTATTGTGCGGTTCCTTGAAAATTGTGTGATCAGGTTCCAAGGAAAATAAATATATTGTGGGGATGCCAAATCAACAAATTATGTTTGTAGATATTTTCTCATGCACCTCATAGTTATTTGTGGAAATTATGCCTAGAAAGTGCGAAGGATCCCAGTTTCCACAAATGCTGTTGTCATACTTGAAATGCTACTTATGCAGCCATGACTGCAGGGTACAAATTTTTTTTTTTTTTTTTTTGTTTGGTTTTTTTTTCATCTAAGGCATCTTGCTAAGTTAATATCCAAGTACCTAGTAACACTTTTGCATTGAAAACAGTTGAGATGAGTTTGAAAAATTAATTGTAGCTCATGCAACCAGACCGTTCTAAGGGTATACCAATTGAAAAGAGGTAATACTTTTATGATTATGAACATAATGCTAAATATTTCATGTATTTCAACAGACTGCGGGTAGTTCCTCTGTTTGAGACTGTGAAGGACCTAAGAGAAGCTGGCTCGGTGATCAGAAGATTACTCTCAATCGACTGGTATAGGGAGCACATCATAAAGAACCATGACGGACATCAGGAGGTATGTATGCCATGATGCATTACACTTTCCAAAAAAGTTTCACTTTTGGCTTCAGCTCATGGTTGATGTGCGCAGGTGATGGTTGGTTATTCTGACTCTGGCAAAGATGCTGGCCGTTTCACTGCAGCATGGGAGCTTTACAAAGCTCAAGAAGATGTTGTAGCTGCATGTAATGAATATGGTATTAAAGTCACTCTGTTCCATGGGCGTGGAGGAAGCATTGGTCGTGGTGGTGGTCCTACATACCTTGCAATTCAGTCCCAGCCACCCGGCTCTGTTATGGTTTGTTTTCAATTAAACCGTCTTGAAACTCCTAATATGTTACTCGCATGTACATTTTGTTTACATTTTGCACGATAAGTATCTGAAGGTTTCTTTGAACTATATTCTGGGTGCATTCAAAATCAGGATTGTCATACCTATATAGGTCCTATCACAAACTGTGGGGCAGGCTGGCAGCAACTTGCTACTCCACCTTAACGTCATAATAAGGAGAGTGTATTTGGATAGGAATTGGTTTTAATCTGAATCATCTAGTATTTTCATAATGAAGTGGGAGCAAAAGGCGGATGTGTATGTGTTAACCACCCTATTACAAAATTCATTGAACTTCTCTGGATGATACCTTCTAGTCAGAATTGCATCAAATTTCTTTGGTGCCTGTCTTGCTTCCTCTTCGTCTAATGACTTCCTTTTTAACTGACCAATCTGCTCTCCAACCTATCATGCATAACAATAATTTGATTGGATTATTAAAAAGACGGTCCCAACTTATGGACATTTTCTACTGATTCTTAAACTCTGATCAGTTGAAGTTTTTGTTCCTTACATAATAAACAGTTTGGGAATGATAAGTAATACTCAGCATTTGCTATCAGAAAAGCCAAAATATTCACCTCTCTGCATGCACTCGGTTTCTAATTAATTTGTTTCTGAAATAATCAGGGTACTCTTAGATCTACGGAACAAGGAGAAATGGTGCAGGCAAAATTTGGACTACCCCAAATGGCTGTTCGTCAGCTAGAGATTTACACCACAGCTGTTCTACTTGCTACATTACGTCCCCCACAACCTCCAAGGGAACAAAAATGGCGTAATCTGATGGACGACATATCAAATTTGAGTTGCAGGAGTTATAGAAGCACAGTATATGAAAACCCTGAGTTCCTCGCTTACTTCCACGAAGCAACACCTCAGGCTGAACTAGGATTTCTCAACATTGGTAGTCGTCCAACAAGGCGAAAGAGTACAGGAGGAATTGGGCAACTCCGTGCAATTCCATGGGTATTTGCATGGACCCAAACAAGATTTGTCCTCCCTGCATGGCTTGGAGTTGGAGCAGGCTTGAAGGGTGTTTGTGACAAGGGACATACAGAAGACTTACGAGCTATGTACAGAGAATGGCCTTTCTTCCAGTCCACTGTTGATCTTATAGAGATGGTTTTAGGGAAAGCTGACATTCCTATAGCGAAGCATTATGATGATGTTCTAGTATCTGAAACACGAAGAGAACTTGGTGCAGACCTGCGGAGGGAGCTATTGACGACAGGAAACTATGTCCTATTGGTTACTGGTCATGAGAAGCTATCAGCAAACAACCGTAGTTTGAGGAGGTTGATCGAGAGCAGGCTTCCATATCTGAATCCAATGAATATCCTGCAGGTGGAGATATTAAAGAGGTTGAGGTGTGATGAAGACAACACTAAGCTTAGAGATGCCTTGCTCATTACGATAAATGGTATTGCTGCAGGGATGAGGAACACTGGCTAAAGTCTAAGAGGTTTAGCTATGGACCTCCCCTTTAAGTGATTGATAAAAAATGCATACAGTGCTTATGGAATGTAGATAAAATCTATGCTTAATTAACCTTCTGAAACCTATCAGTAGTTTTGTTTTCGCTACCTACAGATTTCTCTATGGTATATACTGTGATTAAGCATTTGAATGATTAAACAGCAAAGGGCTTTTTATCAAATGAAATGGCTTTTCTTTTTCTTCAATGTTTATATTTATTATTACGAATGAAGATTACTAGTGGTTGGTGTATCTACTTGTTTTACATCCCATAACTCGTCTTCAACGAGGTTTGGGCATAACAGAAGTGTAAGATTCAATATATTTTGCGTGAAGCTGATTCATGGAGTACATGGCTTTCACATGTTAGGTATGCAAGCTAGTACGGGGTTTATGGCCCTTGGCGCTCCCGTGATATTTGTCTATGATAACTTCTCACCAATTTCACTTGCCTGTACGACGCTCATGTGATATTTGCCTACGAAATGGCTCACCAATTTCACTTGCCTCTGTGATGCTTTCATGATATGTATCTGCCTATGATACTGTTTACAAATTTCATTTGCCTCTACCTATGATACTGTTCACCAATTTGACTTGCCTCTACAGCGCTAGATATATTTCCCTAAATCGTTATGATGTTCTTGGTCTAGTGTAGGTATCCTCCATTTTTAATTAGAAGTTTTTAGTTCGAATCCAGCCCTTAATGGGCCAACTCGAGTTAAGGCCAACTCGAGGCATGAATTTAGATTAGTTAAGCCAGAGGGTTTGCGGTGCCAATTGATTAACCAAAAGGAAGTAGAGAACAAGGTTGATCTTCTGACAAGAAAAATCCATAGAATGCAAGTGTTTCCATCGACCACCATGAGTGGAATCTAAGAATATATCTGTATTGGACAAAATTTGACCACAACGGTCAGATCAACCAACTCCCCACTCACAGACGACAAGGCAACAATGATCTGCATGGGCTGTTCCATACCTCGCCATCACGACTTTCGTCGAAGCAGTAAAGAACGATCTCCAGAGAGTAACCGAGGTGTGTGAGGCATAGAGAAGCATCAGATAGAGCATATAGTTGGAGATCTAGGGCTGTATATACAAGAGGGTAAAAACCTCTCATGGGGGGGGGGGGGGGTTTCAAGAAAACATCTCTCATATTCTCCATCTATCTCTTATTCTCCATCTATCCACTCTGTAGTTTCGACAAATAGAAAGATGAAGGAGGCAGTCCTCATCGATCAATGTAATATGTAACATG